>JAJNCF010000024.1:0-120058 GCA_022457085.1 Saccharomycotina sp. CBS 16003
TCTCTCTCTGTTCATGGTCAGACACCTGTTTGTCCTGACAGATATCCCGATACTACAACGTACATAAATATTGTGCGTAAACTTACCGCCAAATAGCACATTTCGGAGTCCAAAATTTCAACATAATGTTTTCCGGTGCAATTCGAAAAATCTGCTGTGTTTTTTGTTTTTATCAGCTAATTCGACCAATATCATGATTGTGTTTACTATTATGACCTTTAAATACCACATCAAACGAGCTTCTATTTTTTAGCTTCGTGTCAGCGATATCAAAAAACAAATATATGCACTAAGAACTGTTGTTTTATTAGGATCCAAACATATCTATGACTCATAATTGTCATAAAAGTTAGATGTATCAAAATATATACCATAGATTGCTAAAACTGAAACATTGTAATTCTGCATCTTTCGCTACAGTCTGGAATATTCAAAACACCAAACCTTCCCACTTTTTCACCAAACTCTGGTAAAACTCAATGTTGCTGTCTGCCAGTTCCTTCATTTTGATTTTCATCTCCGTCTTTTTGATATCTTCAAACGTCTGTACTTCCTGTAACGATACTATTTTGAAAGCAGCAAGCTCTTTCTCGCCAATTTCTGACTGTTGCGTCAATGTAGCCACCTTGACTTTGCTTTTACGTAAACGCTCTTCTTTAGCGGACTCGGGATTGACCCCGGTTACATTTTCGATTTTGTGGATCAAAAAGTTAGGTGACCCTCCCGATATTTGATCCTGTTCTGCTTTAGCTAGCTGTGTAAGAAGAGTCTCCTGCGCATGCGTTTTGGTCTCGCGAAGCTTCAGAAGAGACTTCAACACGCCAGCATACAGATTTAGATCTTGCAGATATGTCAAATATTGAGTCTCGGTGACATCCCTCAATGTCATCAATTCGCCAGAAAGTCCGTGGTTTGCTTCAGCAAAAAGACCTAATTGCTGCTGAATATTCGGCTCTACTATCGACAACTTCATAATTTTCTCGCTAAATGAATCTAAATCTGCTGATAAATCGGAATCCTTTCTAAGAACTTTGGCATAGCTTTTTTCTACTCTTGAAAGATTGTTTTCAAGCGTTTCCAGACGGTTGCGGATGTCGGGAAGTGCGGATTCGTCAAATGGTAGGTCTGACACGTCGACATCCGCCGCCTGTTCAACTAGATTAGACTTTAGTTCTCTTGCTGCAATAGACTTCTTAACGGCGTTCCACTCATTAGACTCTAAAAATCGATGATAATGATCGCATTTCTTTAGATACGGATGCTGAGAGACCCTCTCCAAGAATATTTGCAAGCTTGCTGCTCTGCGTCGAGTGAAATCTGCATCAAATCGGTTCGAAAGTGTGGATTTGTCTGCAACTGGAGGAATTGCGCAAGCCGGATATTCCAAAGCAAGAGTAGAATGTAGAAACACAAAGTCTGTGTATCTTCTTCGCACTGTAAAATCTGGGCGCTGAAAGGTCGGATGAGTTGTAGTAGTGTGGATAAGATACGAAGTGTAGGCATTTGGGCCCTCTTGCTCTATTTGTGGGTCGCTGACTGTGGTAGTAATTGTATGTTCCATAGAGGGCATTTCGTATTGTAATTGATTAGCACACAGGGTATTGAAGAGGTAAATGCAGTTGAGCAAAATCTGATGATATTCAGGTCTGTGTCGATATGTGGAGATTAGAAGGGGACTTTAGTAATTTGAGCTGCTTAACTGGGGCAGAATTAGATGGAGAGTCAGTACTTACATAATCAACTCTTTGTAACACAAGAATATTCAAGACCTTTGCCAAAGCCCATTACTTCTCCAGAGAAACCATCCTTGCCACCTTTTGAAGTCATTCTCTCACACAAACCAGATATACAAGCGCCATGGTCGATACAACAAGCAATTCTGCTGCTACTACTGCGGCTAATACAATCAAGCCGCCATCTAAGGTTTTTGCTTCACTTGAAGAAGACGATGAATTTGAAGACTTTCCAGTAGAAGGTCAGTTTGCATTAAATCGAAATAGCACTGTTTACTTACAGAGACACTAACTATGGATCTGATATAGATTGGAACGACTCGTTACCAGATGAGTCTGAGAATCTCTGGGAGGAGAAATGGGATGACGATGATGCTGACGATGAATTCTCTGTTCAATTAAGGTATGTTGCGCGTTTTGTGAAATAATCAAGCTACAATACTAATATGATTATCGATGCAGAGAGGAATTAAGAAAGTCTGGATCAAACTAGACCTTTTTACTAATTATTATTTATATTTATCATTATCAATGTGATTTCTATTGTTCGATGGGATTACTTTTTTGCTTCTGTTGATAGATATCGGATCGTATACGATTTCTTCCAGCAACTTGGACGGGTTTGAGCACAGAACAACTGTATTTATGTATAGACAAGAAAGGAGCCGAATTCTAAATTTACAAGAGGAACATAGAGGTTATACGTAACTGACTTTCATACCCATTGATGCTGTCTGAACTAGTTTTCTCCAAGTCTGTGCGAGTCTTTGTCTAACTTGCGGCTTTGATGCAATGAACAAAATAGCTATGAATGATAGTAGTGCCGTAGTTGAGGTGGAGGTGAAAAAAGTTCTGAAATATCGTTTTAAATTGTTCCAAATGACTGCAGAGTGTGATGGACCACGATCAGTGTTTGAAGGTCCCGACGTTGAAGTGACAGAAGATGTTGACTCACCGAGCAACGCTTTATTGCTTTGTTTGAGCTCTGCTTGTTTTCGTTGTTCAAGCTCTCTTTCCTGTTGTATGCGAGCCGCCTCCGCTGCTTTAGACCGTTCCTTCTCAAGCTCTTTTAGCTTTCGCTGGCGTTCTTTTTCTTCTTCAGCACGTAGCTTTGATGCCTTGATCTGTTCAACTTCTGTGGTTTTGATTTTCTCCAAAATAGTCGGCTTTCTAGATTCTGGAAAAAAGGCATGATTAGATATGAATTCTGCCGCCAGATCGTACTCTTGAATAGCAGGAAGAAGATCTGCCGAATAAGCCTCAACCACTTTAAGATATCCTTTCAATA
Source organism: Saccharomycotina sp. CBS 16003 (assembly GCA_022457085.1). NCBI lineage: Eukaryota > Fungi > Ascomycota > Saccharomycotina sp. CBS 16003. The sequence continues at coordinate 3,022 of JAJNCF010000024.1, forward strand.
CGTCGACGTTATCGGGATCCAGCTCGTCGGAAGTTGTAAGCAGATAGGTTTCGACACGACGCGCAACTGATGGTAGGTCGTCAGAATGTTTTATCGAAAGAGAGATCAGACAAACAATGATTGGAGGAGGAATGTTGTGTAGCGCCTCGGCGCTTTTTGTGATTTGATCCCAAACTTGGTTGGTCGATAGTTGCAGGGCTAGTTCTTTGCGTTGTTCTTCAGTCCATCCTTGCAATGTACCAGAACTTAATAACGAAACGTTGGCTGGGTGAGGCAGTGATTCCTGGCCCTGATCTGCCGCTGAATTTAAAAGTGCAAAATACAGATTCCACAATCTGGTCCATGCAGTTGAGATAGATTGAGATTCTGTAAGTATTGGGGTTGAGTCCAACAATGGTTTAACTAGCTCCAACGATTCGGTAAATCGCTTGTTGACAAACGAGCCCAATGCAGCTTTATAAATCTGCGTGTTCCCCGGAGATGCGTCATAGGATGATAAAGTTGAAGACGAGAGCATGATATTTGGTTTGTGAGTACTGGGACTGAAGAAAGCGCGAGTAGACGAGATATGCTTAGAAAAGAAAAAATCAAAGGACAGGCTAAATTGAAAATTTCAAAGTTGGGGTCATATCTTGCTTGGATTACATCATCACAACAGATAGGCTTGTCCTGACTGCTGAATACCAGCCTGAACAGCTTTTTGCACCAAAAGACATATCGGGGATTGATTCAATCATAATCTATCAAAGACGTTCGATTGTGGCCAATTCCGATTCAATCTACTTGTATGGCCGAAATCATAGGCATGAGCATATCAGAAAAGCCGAGGCCTCAGATCATTCTCTCGGCTCCCCGCATTCCGTGGTTTAGCACGATCCAAAAAGGGAAGTTTACAATTGCGCTCTGATTTGAAGCACAATTCACAAGACTTTCATCATCCTCAGTCTATTGCTTAATGTTTTGTCGTCGATCTAATATATGCACACTATATTTTCTGTCAGAATCTGATCAGGTACCAATTGTAATATTATAGTCAGTATATTAAGTCTACAGTGTCAAATTATTGTACCTACAAGATGCAATAAAAAGGTTGTTGAGCTAAGAAACGGCATAACTGGGATGAGTCGTGGTATTTTAAAAGGATTTCTAATGAGATATAACAGTGATAGAAATTGTTACAGAAAAGGTCTGTAGCCTTGTCAATCAGAGCGGTTTTGTATAACAGTATAATTCGTCTAAAAAGAATGAAAACCTAGAACGCTTCCTGCGGGATGTTACTTCGTCAATCTTCTATGAGATAAGCAAATGAATTAAATGTCTTCTGTTATGTCTGTTTTATATATAGTTATTTTATTTAAAGGTATATTGTGTATAATCCCGAGACATAGGGACAATAAACAGATTATCATCATCATCGTCTAAAAAGAAAAAAACACTTCAAGATGTATTCACAAAATGCCCGACAGCCCCCAAATGCCAACCAGTTTTACCAATAATCCTACTCCAAGCTTCAAATACTTATATTTGTACATCTCATCAGTACTAGCATTTATAGTAAGTGCTAATTTTGAATGTGCATAGACAATATTGTAACAGAATAGGTTTAGCCAATAAAAACATCTGAGATGATACATTGAATATAAGATTTGGTATTTAAGACGGCTGAATCCCAATCCACACTTTTATTCGTTTTCCTACACCTTTATTCCACCGTGTCACCACATCATATCCACAGACATATCAACACAATACAATGTCAATTGAACCTGATACCGAAGTAAGCTTTTCGTACACATTGTACTTTTTGTACTTTTTCATCAATGATTGCTAACAAGAGAAATTGATTTACAGCCTTTATGGGCCGGGCAAGGCAACACATCAACGTCAGCCGCTGCTCCAGCATCAACACCATCGGCGGCTCCTACAGCACGACGCAACCGTCAAGCGCAGAATTCAGCACAATCCATTGTATCAATCTTTTCGCTGGAATATTACATGCCCTTTTTTGATATCGATACTTTAGAAGTTCTGAAGCGATGCCTGATTGCCCTCAATCCATTCACATCCGTACGATTCTTCCCCGACACTTCTGCCAGCTCGGACGACTTAGAGGCGCCTTTTGAAGCGCCTCCTGATTTGTATGGTCCATTTTGGATTTGTACCACTGTCATATTTGCGCTGTTTTTCAGTTCTTCGCTGACGGGTGTGTTTTACTCGGCATACAAGGGTGTCAAGTATGAGTACCAATTCGACGTTCTTTCCGGAGCTGCTTCTATTCTCTACAGTTACACATTTATCTGGCCTCTGATTCTATGGTTTGTTAGTGGATATGTGTTGGATCAAGAATCAGCCAACCACTTGGGCAATCAAACCTCTATCACCAAGCTGTTGTGTTTGTTTGGGTACGCAAACATTATCTGGATCCCAGTGGCTATTCTCTCTGTTTCTCCGTTGGCAGGAGCTTTCCCAGGAGTTGCTGACCTGGTTAGATGGATTGTAGTCGGTTTTGGATACCTTTTCTCGGTTGTGTTTTTGGGAAAGAACCTGAAACCTTTGTTTGTACCTGAAATTTCCCCTGACAAAAAGCAGGGTATGTTCTTACTTGGATTGGTCTGTGTGCTCCATATTGCACTAGCTGTATCAATCAAGTATCTTTTCTTTGGAAGTTTGAAACAAGTCCCCAATTAAAAAAGAATAAGAACAATCCTCTATTACACTATCTACAACCAAATGTAATCACTTTTTTCCATATTCATATTCGTGATCTAAAAAAATTAGTTACACCATTATTGATCATCATACATACTATTTACAGTGTGGCGTTTATTATATGCAAAATTGAGGAGATCAGCCAGTCTCCTATTTTTGGATCTATACAGCTGGAATGCTTCTTGTTCAGACTTACAACCATACTGCTGCCCGTACCAAGCCAATAACTTGGGGAACTCATCGGTGAGCGTTCTTCTAACATTAGCAGACATTTTGTACTGACCCACATCACTCGGATCTTTCTTGATTCCCAAATACTTTGAAGCTTTGGAACTTTTCTCAATAACGTAGGAAGATCTATACGCCAATGTTGACGAGCAAAAATCGTATGCAAGATGCAATGTTTCGAAATTTGATGCGAGTAACTCAATGATATTGTTTAACGTGCGATTTGAAAACCGGAATCCAGACTGACGCAAGCTGCTGTAGTAAGGAATGATTTCTTCAAACCTGTTACGCTGAGCGAGTCTGTTGAATTTCAATCGAAACACCACATCGTTGCTAAAACTTTCTTTTATAGGAACAATCTTGACTGTCCCATTGTCTCTGGTGGGAGTAGGAACAAATCCTTTGGACACTTTATCCATCAGTAGTTCATAGAACTGATCAAAGTTGTCCCAGAATCCATGACTACCGAAAAACACTGCAAGCCGTCTGCAAACGTTTTCCTCCGACAAAATCTTGTCTCCGTCTGGTCCAGAGTTACGAACCATCGTTAATAGCTCTGCAAGCTGCGTCTCGTCACCCGTTTGAGTTATCTGTTTCAGAATAGGAGCAATTACTTCCGGGCTGATCATGGACCGTGGTAGGTATTTCGATGTAAGATCTATAGATTGACTGTTCGGAGAAAGCAAGTTCTTGAGGTACTGGTAGCCCTGGCCTGGTTGAGTTCTCTCTAATGCGCGAATGAGAACAGCGTAGGTCACCGATGTCGGTTGTACATTTTTTGAGATGAGATGCTCAAACATGGCAACTACCTTGTCGTACTTGCCAAAGTTGAAAAATCCTCTCATTAGAATTGTGTAGTGATACACGTTGATGCCGATAGTTTCTTCTACCTCGGCCACAAGTTCCTCAGCTCTATATATATCTCGAATATCAACCAGATATTGAAACATTACTGAGTACAATTTTGAGTCGGGCTGAATGCCTAGTTTCACTCTGAGGTCATTCAACTGCGCAATGTCTTCATGCATTTTCTGGCTCGCATAGTATTGGAACATGATTGTGATAGTGTCAAGTCGTAATCTTATACCTTTACCACGCATTTCTTGAATGATCGCGTTAGCATCATACAAATACTTGGACTGTACATAACAATCAATCAGAGAATTGTACAAAGTAATATCCGGACTCATTCCCAACTTTTTCAGCAGGGCTAGACATTTTTTGGCGTTATAAGGATCTTTCCGTTTAGCACATAACGAAATGATTGTAGTGATTATTGTTCGGTCAATGGGTACGCCGTTGTTGTTCATTGTTTCCATCACTTGATATGCCTTATCGAGATCCCGCGCATCTCGATACATGAGCAGTAGTATAATATAACTGTGGCGGTTAGGCAGCAGGCCATCAAGGGCAATGTTTTTAAATGCCTTTTCAGCTCCTTCAACGTCACCAAATGCATATCTAGAATAAATAATTGAGTTGTGAATAGCTACTGTGGGAGCAATTCCACGGACCTTCAAGTTTTTGTACAGAGAGTCTAAAATGTCGACTCGGGCAATTTTCGATATTGCTTCCATGACGATTCTGTAATGCTGAAGATTCGGTAGCTCGCCTCTATTGAAAAGACTTTCAAACGTCCTCTGCATTCCATCCCAGTCTAGTTTAGATGCATAAGACTTGAGAACCACATCAAAAAGCGAATCTGCCTGAATACCCGGATTGCGCTCGTATACCTTTAAAGACAGCTCGGGCTTTTTCATCATCAAGTATGATTTCATTGCAAGAGATAGATCTCGAGTGGTACACAAACCCATCAGCTCTTTTGCTTTAAACACGTCTACCACTGCGGATGGTTTGTGATTACCAAAATCAATGTCCATGCACGTAGTGACCAACTGCTGGGCAAATACTGGCTTTTCCTCCATTAATCTTGTCAAGACTCGAATGTAATCGCTGTGGTTTTTCATGAGAAATTTCAATATCTCACGCTCACTCTTGTATTTTGTTTCGTCGAGGTACAGCAGAGTACCATGTTGTTTTAGAAGAACGTTACGATACAAGTTGAATGCAAAATGATGTAAATCTTTAAATGAGTCTAGTCTGTACAGATGCTTGCAGGTTGAGAACAGCAGTTCCAATATACCCAGGTTTGACAAAACCTTTGCGGCGTCTTTGAAAAGATCAAGGACAATGTCTGGTCGAGTTTCTGTGGCGCACTGTATCAATGGAGCAAAATCGTACTTGGATCGTTTCGATGCAGGAAGAAGATTAAATATTTCGAGTAGTCGATCCATTCTCATTTGGCTTTCTGACGATAGAATGTAACTGTAAATACGTTTCCGAAGAATCAACAGGTTTTTCATGTCTATCTTTTTGGTAATTTGCATCACTTCGTCGATTCTTGAGCGAGTCGTGTCGGTTTTAAGTATGTTATCTAATTCTTTTGTCATATCAATCGTTGAATCTGCAGAAGTGCTGTAAGCCATTGAGCAATTGATGCGAATGTTCCATTCTTTGGCGCTTGGAACCAAAGCTGTGCCGGGTTTCGCACTTGACATGGTATATGATGCAGCAGATCTGGTTGAACTGAGGGCCCATTCTGATAGTCTGAAGGCTATCTTGTTCGAGTTGAGAAACCTTGTATATGCGCTAGGATCTGTCCCTTTCAGCGAACCCGCCAAAAAGTCTTGTGTGAAGTTGTGCAGACCCCATGAAATAAGGTCTTGATGGCAACATTTGGACGAGTGGTGCGGAAGAAGTAAAGCGTTCTTCGAGATCAATTGTCGTGACGCCATGGTGCAGCTCGCACCTTGAATACTAGTTCGTGAGAAATGTCAGGCCAATAGCTTACTGACGATGCTGGTGCCGACAAAGTGCAAAAGAAATGTGCTGGAATGGCTGTTGAAGATTAGAGCTTTGTGTCTTTGTAAAGCCGAGCTGCATCTCTGGTCAGACTTACAAATGAAATGAATGAGTCCACAGGCTTTAGGTCCTCACAAAACTGATATGGGTCAGTATTCCACGGGTATGGTGAAGGCAAATCAGACGGTTTCCCTGTACGCGCTCCAGCTATACCAGGTAAAAGAAAATTTTAATGTGTAACGAGAGCTGAAATTTCATTGACGGGCAAATCTAGCAGGGTAATTATCCCGGGGCCCGACGTATAATTTCCTAATGTGGCGTCAGGTCGAACCCCGTCAAAAATCTACGATTAGTCTACTAATGAAAACAAACGTAAGATTGGGTTCAAGCAAACACAAAAACGGCTGGCATTTGCGGACGATACTGTTTGTGATGAACAGCATTGTAGTGATACAGATGCTTGGTTATTGGTGATCTGATCACTGTGCTTGAACGCGATTGAAGGCTGGTTTGCTAGGAGAGATATGGAATGCGTGGTAAGGCACAATGTTCAGGGCCGGTAATCTCAACTTTGGTGAGAACACAAAGTTGGCTACAATCCGGTACAGTCCGGTATAGTCTCGCGGATCGGGTATGAGATATGGACTACAAACACCAGATTTCAGACTTCAGGCTCTGGAGCTGCACAGGGAGCAGAGTGTGTAGACTAACATCAAATGTTTGCAATTGACGTACAAGTGAAATCTAAGTTATACAGATCATTAGAGAACATTTTGTGCATTACTTATGCTAGAATTGCACTGAGTTCTTCACCGAAATGCGCAAGATCAGATGGTTTGGTGGATTAGAGATGGCGATATGTGATATGAAGGCAATCTGGTCTATCCACAGTGTAGAAAACTGCTGAACTCAACTGACAGCAGGGAGTAGTTTTCAAAGCAAATCTCAACATTCCGACGAGTGCATCTGAGTAGCCATAATATGGATATGGAATCATGTCTTGAACGGGGCTCTTTGACAAAATGGTAGAAAAATGTATGCTTGTGTTTGCGTGCGGCTACAACGTAAATGGCAAGCACTATTGCCTAGCTTGTAAACAAACGCTCTTTAGCAGATCTAAAAACATCTAAGCATCTGATCATCATCATCGCCTTGGACCGCAAAAACACTGCCAGGTCTATGAAGGCACGTAGGCCAGTGTTGTGACGTTAGCCCGGTCTGCTCCAGGGTGCAATGCGCAGTCGACGGTGTGTCTAGACATCAGAGGCGCTGGATCAGCACTCCGAGACACGCACTCTCCAGCATTACGGGCTGTGCTAAACAGCAAAAGGCCTTAGACCTACATGGCCAATAGCGACGACACCAATGCCTGGATAAAAGACCACATATGTACGTATCACGTCCGCGTCTGAGCTTCCCGATTGCGTTGCATTGGCCAAACGGTCTCCGCATTGTCCGGCTCGAGCAACTTTTTCTGTTGTGCTGGAAATGTGTTCAAATTGTATAGGTCAATTGCTATTTTGGACATTCCAACAGACTGCACAAGCTCAAAAATGCATTTACACTAGTATCTACATTCCAGTCAGAAGCACGCAAAAAAAGAATCCTCGATGGATCTGTTTGTGTTGTAAAGCGGTGAGCAACCCATAACCGAGATGGAAACAGGGGAATGCGCTTTAGAGTGTCTAAAAGTGTGTGTATTAAGATTGAATGATAAATAAGCTTTACATGGTTGTTTGAAAGACAGACAGTTTAGATCTTCAGCGTAGACCTTTGCAATTGTAAAAGGTTTTCAGTGACATCTGATAGACCTTCTAAAAAGGCTACTGAATGGTTCACATTTTGGTTGGTTTGAAACGACTCGACTGAGGCTAGAGATGTGTTGTACAGCAGCTCGCAGTGGTCTTTGACAGACATGTCTTGTTCTTGACTGTAACTAGACACGATTTCCTGAATAGTCGCAGCTTTCATTGCAGAGGCTGCAGTCTTGTCCAGCTTCTGGAATGTATAGCCTGAAGTAGCAGCACTGCCGTTGTTGGGGTTGGAGATGGCCAGCCGTTCCAGTACGACCTTCAGCCAGAATGCGCGCCAGATACGCGCGTGCCTGAGACGTGGAAAGTAGTACAGTTGGCTTTTCTTTGTGTAGTTGAAAAATGTGTTCAAAACAGCTGGCGAGTATGGAATGGCAAACAGAACGTAACTGACGGTTTCGCCTAAAATATGGTGTAGATCTGGGCCTTCTGACTCGACAAGCCAGATCAGGCTGGGTAATACAGCCTCTGTCAAGAAAGTGTTGATGCTGGCGCGCTCTTTGGTGGTTAGACTGGATTGTGACTCTTGGTTTGTCGAATTAGTTGCATCACTGTTGTGTGTGTCTTCAACGGTTGCAACAGGCGATACTGCACGACAAAGTAAACTGGCTAGCAGGCAAATGGTCGCAACAATGTATACTCTCGGTGCAGACTCGCCGTGTCTGTGGGCTTTGTGAACAGCGATCAGTTTTCCAAAGCACTGTGGAGTCCATGACCAGTATGTGGAGTTTCGGGCGCATTTGACAATATGCTCGCCCAGCAGCATGCACAAGGTGTTCATCATTTCAATTCCGTCGTTTGGCGAGGCCGACATGTTTTCGGGAAACACCGAGGATGACGACGATAGCGATGAAGACCGCGATGACCGCGATTCATTATGTAGTAAGTCGATCTGTTGGCTGTCGGTTGAGTGTGGCTGAGGCTGGCTTGGTGCGAAGATAAACGAGTCTCTGTTACGTTTGCGTCGCTTTTCTACTGTTTCTTTAGCGCACAGAGTCGTGAGTTTATCAAAGAGTTCGTCCATGATGGCCAGTTCGACAGGCGAGGGGAACGCTTCGTTGGTGGAGACCTTTGATTTCCATTGCTGTTTCTCCCAGTGGGCCATCCCATACGGGTCGTCGTGTGGAGTAGTAGCGGTCGTTTTTGCCGACGATTTGAAATAAGTAGCGAATCCCATAGTTGCAAGTGTGTGGGTATCTGTTTCGAGGAAGTTGGAGATGTGTGTCAGAGCGTACAATGTCTGATTTTATAGAAATTTAGGGGTCAAAGCAGTGCACAAACAAGACAGAACTTGATCTGGGAATGCATTCTTATTTATACAAACTCTGCAGGCGCGCGTTGATATTTTCGAGAAGTATTTCTTTTTTTTTTCTGTTTTTATTTTAATATTTCGACGCTTTTGTTCTCTCCTCAAATTAAAGTTTTAGACATGAAGAACTTGAAACCTGATTTCGAAGATGTTTTCATTCATGTAAAACAGATTTTTAATTTATATTTAGTTTCTATTCTGCTGATTTGATTTGAACCTTGGATCAAGATAACATGTTTTGGTGCTACACATCACAAAGATGTGTCTAGGCTATTTGTAGATGATTGGACATAATAGTGGGTATTGGGGCTATTCGGGGGTCAGCTAAGATTTGCACAAAGTTGGATGGATAATGGGTTGTTGATCACTACTATACGGCTGTGCACAGTGTACACTTGTTCTCGTGGTCCAGCATTCAGTGATAAACTTTTCATGGTGCACACTATGGCTCTTTCATGGTTTGCATACTGGCCTCAAATGCAACACTGCTTGAAATGGGTTCTACGTGGATGACGGATAAATATGTTAGTCTGATCGATTGATTGATTCCATCAAGACAACTCACTAGGAACCAAAACTAAGCTCTAAGATAGACTTTGATTCAGATTCAAATAGCCAGATCCAGAAAATGGAAACCGTAAACATGTTTCCAAACATTCTCATCGGAAAATGTGAATCATTAAAAACCGTCTTCAATGCCTATGCAAAGAAAGGCCAAAGTCTTTGTGAATTGGCGTTTTTGTGCTTTGTTTAACCGATGCACAGAAAATGGTCATTGTTATAGCCACCTGTGTGATCAAAAGCATGTGCACTTATGACCAACAGCTCTCTCAGCCCCAAACTACACTCTTGTTTAAAATAACTTAAAACTTTGATAACGACCAAGCTTCTCAATAGTTTAGCATTAATCAGTACGCATTTGCCTTGAATCGTTCCAATAATAGCTTTTTGACGATGCTCTTGAAATTTTGTAGACCGGATATTCATGGAACTTCAAGAGTCTAATAAGTATTCCTCAAACTATATTGCAACTTGTTCTAGTAAGCAGTCATGAACCTATTTGTATTGCAATCCTAATATATTATGTTTGCACGCCATACTTTGCTGCTCGTGGCCATGCCACACATCTTTGGAATGCTGGAAAAAACATAGATATAAACCAGCTACTTGACACTAATGTTATTGTCATGACACAAACACTTTGATACAGGATTTATACCCTACTCTACAAAAAACAATTACTAGACACCTATATGAATTTCCTAAGATTCCAATGTATTTATTTGTAACTTTTAAACCTCTAAAGTACATGTCTATATTTCTGCTGCAGAAAGATGATTACCATCTTTAAATGTACTTGTATGGGTTTAGAATAGCCTTTGGATCCAAAGTCTTTTTAAATTGCTTCATCAAACTAACAAGCTGTTCATTTTTACTGTAGCCAATGTAGTTCTTTTTGGCAAATCCCAAACCATGCTCAGCAGAAATGGATCCATCAACCTTTTGAATCCATTCATAGACAAAGGGCTCCAACAGGTTTTCGACCTTCTTATCATAGAATCGGACTGGTACGTTCAAATGAAGGTTTCCGTCTCCAATATGACCGTATCCAGCTGTAGCAATCACGGGGTGCTCGGCGGAATCTCCAACAACACCAGCTTCAACCAATCTAGTGTTCACGTCTTCGACAAGATCGTACAGTTGAGGAAGAGGAATAGAAACATCGTACTTGTAAACACCACCGCCCTTTCCAAGAGCTTCGGGAATAAGCTCACGCCATTGCCAAAGGTTAGCTACTTCATTCGAATCTTGTGCAACAACACCATCAACGACGATTTCCTCGGTCATGGCATTTTCCAAAAATGTCTCGAGTTTGGCATCGTCATGTTCTTTGTTGGATCCAGAGGTCTCGATCAATACATAAAACGGGTATTTCTCCGACAGCGGACGATTCAAGTCGGTATGATGTTCAACAATGTCTTGTGAAATGTTGTCCATGCATTCATAGGCAGACAGGATCTCGCCAAGCTCCTTCTTGGCTTTGACAAACGTCTTTTGCACGGCTTCGAAAGACTCAAGACCGAGGAAAGCAACGTTGGTAGCGGTGGGACGAGGAGGGCACAGAATCGAAACCCCAGTGACAACACCGAGAGTTCCTTCGCTACCAATGAACAGCTGCTTGATGTCGTATCCAGTATTGTCTTTACGCAGAGTGCTCAAGTTGTTGATTACAGTACCATCGGCAAGAACAACTTCCAATCCAAGAACGGAACCGTGAAGAGATCCGTATCTCAACAGTCTCAATCCTCCGGCATTAGTGGCGACTACACCTCCGACATGGCAAGAACCCTTAGCTCCCAAATCAAGAGGGAAAATGTATCCGTTTTGCTCCAGGAACTTGTCGGCGTTCTCCAGAATCATACCGGCATCAGTGACTAGGATTCCGGAAACACCATCAAAGCTTCTGACCTTGTTCATGTTTTGCAAAGACAAAACGATCTCGTCAAAGACGGGAATAGAACCACCGACCAAACCGGTGTTACCACCTTGGGGCACGACAGCCAGATTTCTGTCGTTACAGTGCTTCAAAATCTTACTGACTTCCTCGGTAGATTTGGGCTTAAGCACAAGCTGCGATTTTCCACGGTACTTGCGCATCCAGTCCTCGTTATAAAACTCTAGGTCCTCCTTGTCTTGAACAATGCTGTTTTCGGCGAGGATCGATTGGAAGTACGACAAATCGGCGGGCTCAAGAGAAGCATAGTCACCGCGAGCAAGGTTGTAAGACTCAGCAGTAAACTTTGTAGCGTAGCATCTGAACGACGACACTCTGTTGACCATAGGTCGGGCAATCGTACGACTAAAGCGAAGCATTGTTATTCGGTTTGTATATACACCTTGACAGGAAGACACTTGCGAAATGCGTCGTAGAGAAGTAGGGAATGGAATAAATGCAAACCTATTAGAGAAGGAGAAAGGAAAAAAATCAACGTTCGGAAAAAACAGGCTCGTTTAGTTGGTCGGTTTCGGTCCGTAGCAAATAGTCATTGTCCCAGAAGTGGGCTGGACAAAAACGGGCTAAGTCAAACGCGTATGATGTAAGCATCTCGCGATATTTGATTTAGATCGGATACACGTTGAGGTTTATGGCGCGTCGGCGATGATAAAGATGCTTGAAAGGCCCAGTAGGTGAGGATCATTAACTCAAGCGATCCAAATGGTTGAATGGCCGGTGAAAAACTGCGATATGGACGCCTTAATTATGCAATTGCACATTGTAGCTCTGAATGAAAAGAACAGTAAACATCATCGCTTTGACACCATCGAAAGCAATTCCAAACAGATGGTACCTGCTTTCTTAGCATAGAATAGCCAAGTCTAGTGTTGTCATATAACATTCGTATTTTGCAACAGCGCTCAGTCATCTGTAAAACCTCCAAATCAATTTGATATTCAAGTCATTATCAGACAAAGTTATGAAGTGAAAGATGAATACTCTATTCGCGCCTTTTGAACATTTGTAGATCAATTTTGTCCAAAAACATAAACAAGCCCTCTGACTCAGTACTCCGTCTAGAACCATCGTCTGTCGAATATCTACACCAACAGAGCCCAGCAATGAAAGGATACGGAACCATCGCCGACATGCAGTACTCATGTCTCAGATATGTTGTGATTACCTATCCATGACTAATCAAGTGCTCCGACTTCTGGAAAAGATTTGTACACAAACTAACCTTCCACGCTCAGTCTGCTAAAATCCTATCACTCCATAAACTCCCTGCTTTCCCGCAATGTCAGTATCGAGCGACGAAATCAACTACTTGATATGGAGGTACCTTCAGGAAGCAGGCCATGAACTCTCCGCTTACGCTCTACAACGCGAAACTGGCGTGGAACGGCTGGACGATAAATTTAGTGAACACATTTCCCCGGGCGCACTGGTCAGCATCATACAGAAAGGGATCAGATACATGGAAGTTGAGGCCAGTATCGATGAAAACGGTGAGGTGATCACGGAGGAAAAACAAACACACACGTTGTTTGGGGCGCTACATTCCGAGCAGAAAATGCTAGAAAACGGCTCTGCCAACCGCATAGGCGATCCTAACTACAGCCCACCCCTCAGTGACGACAGAATAGATCACGACAAAACTCCAAATTCTACTACAAACAACAGCTTCCACCAAAACAGCAAGTCTACAGGGGCTGTAGGAACAGAAAACAGCGATAAAATGGATGTCGACCAAGAAACAAAGATACTAACAACTCGCGACGCGGCCGTAGAAGCTCGGCTCACAGCCAGTCCAATACCACTAAAAAACCTCAAGAAAATCTACGAAACTCGCAAAGTCGAAACCGCACAATGGTCGCCAAAAGCACGAAATGTTGTTGCGATTGCAGAAAACGATTTGACCGCCAAAATTCTCACATTCGATCCAAACGACTATTCGAAAACGTCAAACGTGATTACTCTAAGGCATACAGGAGAAGACGGCGTAGACAAAAGTATTACAGCACTAGCGTGGAATTCAACAGGAAGTCTTTTAGTAACCGCATCTTTTGACGGCCAGTTACGACTATGGACCTCTGACGGAAAACTGCGGCTGATTCTGGCACTTCATAGAGCCCCTGTGCTGATCATCAGATGGAACAAACCAAACACAATGATCATGTCCGTCGACTGTACAAACACTGTTGTCATCTGGGACGCATACAACGGAAAAGTCAGACAAACCTTCCAACATGCTCCTCCATCTACGGAGAGCTCAGAAGCAATGTCGATAGGTACAGACGGTGACTGGATTGACTCGCTCACATACGCATGTACGGGAGACAACTCTTCGATCATGATTTACAAAATCAGCGAACGTGGACATCAGCTCAAGTTCCGCGGACACACCCAGGGAATCAACACGATACAATTTGAACCCAAAACACAGTTTCTCGCTTCTGGCTCTGATGATCACTCAGTACGCGTGTGGCATGGCAAGTCTCTCAATTCCGTATATACATTCTTAGGCCATACTGGACCCGTTGTATGGATCAGTTGGGTTCCGCAGGCAAAAAGCGTGATAACAGATCTAGATCCAGTGGGTGCGGGATCCCCGAGGCTGATCTCGGCATCGCTGGACGGAACACTACGTTTATGGGATACATATAGAAACACCTGTCTCAAGGTACTGTCGTTACATGAAGAAAGCATTTTCGCATGCGATCTGAGCCACGACGGACGGTTTGTGGCTTCTGGAGGAATGGATGGAGTTCTGGTAGTATGGGATATTGGCGGATTCAAAGAAGGTGAAGAACGCGAATACGCTGTTGCACGCTTTGAGCTTGTCGACGGACCCTCGGAGGAGCAAATCAACTCTGTGAGCTGGAATGACGATGGCACTAAAGTTTTTGTCGGATTTGGATCCAAGTCTGTAGTTGTAAATTTCGATATAAATGAGCCACGTGACGCCTAATTTATCACTGTTTGGGATTTTCCGTGTTGGAAGCTTTTTTTCCAATATTTTTTTTCAACGTTCAGATCTGCTTCAAACTATCGATATTCTATCAACCGAATACAGAAAAGAGACAAATTTGTGTGAACCCTGGCACATTCTATATCAAAAACATCAAAACGAAATAAAAGTAATGTCTGATTCAGAAAGTATAATAGTGGTGAAGTCCCACGGTCAAAAAGACATGGAAAAGGATCCATTTGCTATGTTTGATTCCGACAACGAAGAGGATCAGTTGAATGATAAACTGGACAGTGGCAAGAATGAGAAGAAGAAAGACGATGACGAAGAGCCCGAGGGTTTAATTAATATCCACAAAAATACGCTGTTGGAGAACTCTTCGGCGCCTGCATCGACGACTCAAGCGCTATCCATCTCTGAGCTTACAGAGGCACCGTCGGCGCTTCTCGAAATGCGTAGTGAAGGTCGATATTTTGCAGATGAGGACGCGCCAACCCGAAAATGCCATGTTTGTGGGTCCCCAGATCATATTGCTGCCAAGTGCAAAGCTGTGGTGTGCGAAAGATGCGGTAAGAAGAATCTACACAAGACTAAAGATTGTCCGCAGTCCAAACGTTGTTCCAAGTGCGGAGGCATGGGCCACTTACACAAGGACTGTAAAGAAAAAGGAGTCCGTGCGCCTTGTTTCCGATGCGATTCTAATGAACACAACGGCGACACATGCCCACAGATCTGGCGGAGTTATGTGTTGAAATCGAATGAAAAAATCAAATACCCTGAACTGTTATTCTGCTACAACTGTGGTGAGAAAGGGCACTACGGTGATGATTGCGCGGCCGATCCTCCAGTGAAGCTGATGTTTGTTCAGAGTAGTGCATTCAACGGTTCTGTTTTGAACAAAAAGTTCACCAGTAGATACAACCATGAGCTTGATAGTTACAAGAAGCGGTTCATGAGAGAGAACGCGTACCAGGAAGACGACTACGAATCCAGAGATGACTATTACTCGAGAAACAGTGGAGGAAGTCGTAGCGGTGGATACGGATCGATATATGGTAACAATAACAGTGGTGGTAACAGAAGCAGTCGTAGAAACGGTAGCTACAACAACGGCAGCTACAACAACAACAATAGCTATACTAGCAACTACGGTAATAACTATAACAATAACCGCAACCGCAACAATTTCCCGACCTTCAGTGGAAGAAAGAACAGACGACAAGACGTTGAACCATACAGTCGTGAAAGCTACGGTGGCGGCAAAAGAAGGAGATCTAATTATTAAAACCGATCATCACTCATTTTCACAGCATCATATTATATAGCCTAGTTTTCTTGTTTTTTTGCATTTAGGACGAGATTGACTCGATTATAGAATTTTTTGATATCTTTATACAATTTTTTAAACATGCGAGAGTAATTTAATGTTTTGCTTCTTCAGTTGTAATAAATTAATAAGGGGCCAGCGATACTTTAACCATCAAGTCTAGATTCGATGGCGCTGACCACTTTACTATCCAGCTTCATTCCGGGTAGGTACTCGTAGAATGTACTCACGACTTCATCAAAAGCGCTATCCAATACCTCTTTGACCCTTGTGACATCTGCAAGAGCGTTTGTACTGGGTGGTTGGGCTTCTGTTGTATCACTCCAATGCACTGGAGGAGATTTGATGAACTTTTGCAATGCGGCACTGGCGTTTGTAAGTTTGAGCATAATCTCAGGTACAGACTTGTACACAGTTCCGTAAGGATCTTCTGCAATTGAAGCCTGAAGTAGCTGGCAAAGTGCGATTACGCTCGTGGTAGTCAATGCTGGGGCTGGGACTATTTGTTGTGCTCTGCGTGAAACGGTATGTCTGAGCGGATAAAGCACGTTCGATTGTAATAACGAAGCCAAAATGTTCATTTTAGAATCGATAAAACATTTGCACTTTTCTTGAGTCTTTTTGAAAAACAAAACAACTTCGTGTGAAGTTTGGGCCTGTGGGTCTTGCAAACTGTCGATAAATGTTTTACCCTGTTGTCTAGCGAAAACGGTCGAAGAGGGCTGCAAAGAAATTGGTTTGGTTGTATCTTTGGAAATTGAAACGCCGGTACTAGTTGAAGATGCTGTCTTGGGTTCGCTGGTGGTTTCAGTAGGCTGACATTTTTTGGGTTGAGCGTACATTTTGTCCACTGAATTGATAACATCGTCTAGAATCTCAATACACTCTGTTTTAATCAAGTTCCAAACGCTGACTTTTCTGTCAATATCGCCGAAAATACTAACTCTACGTTTAGGGCTTTCGAATGAAATAAGAGCCAACTCTTGGAATGCAAGCATATGAATAAGTTGTTTCTGCTTGGCTTGCAGGCCAGTTACCAGAGTACCGTTGCTATCGTTTGATTTAGAGCTGATAAACTCGCCACGGTGCAGAGGACCAATAGTCATGTACACCTCAAAAGCGTAGTTAGCAAAAATCCAACCAAAGAACAAAATCAAAGTACTGAAGAACGTCGACCACAATGTTTTGAAGCCAATAGGTAATCCGGTGTAAGGAGTTAGTGGTATACTGTAAACAAGTCTCAATGTAGACAATCCCAAGGACCAAAGCATACGTCTCATAACAATATAGGTGATAGGAGCAACCAGAGTTACAGAAGATGCAGCAACCGCACTGTGGATACAGATTTGATTAACATTCTTTGAAATTCTAGTTTTGGTGCTGGTGTTTGATTCGTTCAATTGGAATCTCAGACGCTCCATATCAGTGACAAAGTACCAAACCAAAAACATGAGGACTTGAATGAGTCTTGTCAATTTCCAATAAAGATACTTTTCGTTGAGTTTGTGAAATGTTCCTTCATTACTGAGATACACAGATGTGTCGGTCCAAGCATAACCGTACCCGGCATAGAAGGCGGTGACAGAAAAAGCATATACGGAAAAAGCAATAACAAATTTTGGTGATCGTAAAGTGATACCAATGAATTCCGAAAACGCGCTTTGGTAGCCATTGTACTTGATTCTAACATTTGCCTTTCGAAGGAACACAACTGCAATCCAGGCGATCAGGATAGGTACTGCCCTAAAGACAATGGTAGGAAGAATCCATACCCAAGACGATGGGGCAGAAAAAAATGTGAGAAGAGTAGCAATTGAAACTGAGACGACGGAGAGCAATTGAAGAAGTTGAAGGAATCGGGACTGTAGGATCTCGGCTGCTAAGGCAGAGTAGAGAGGAAACCTTCGCGAGGAAGGCACAAACCGGGACATGCGCATAACCGCCATTGTAAATAGTCAAATTTGACAGGCCTTTGTTTTGTATGGACAGATAAAAGTGTCGTTGTCTGTCGGCTAATGAGAGTAATAGACGATATGAGATATGGTGGTGGCTGTGGATCAGTACCCCGACGCGAAATCTCTAGCGCTTTTTGATGGTGATGGAAGGTTGGGAGAATTGAACGTGCGGTGTGTGAATTTTCACGCATCAGACTCTAGGGCACGGCGAGATCAACCGGATGATGACAATAATCTGATTGCTGCCCAAAAACCTACCGGCTCAACGTCAAAGATTCATGAAAGGCGTAATGAAGAAGACCGGTCAATTGCAAGACTACGAGATTGGTTTCTGTTGATAATTATTGCAATTACTAGTGTTTTTGAGTGGTTTGAATGATGTTTTTGGAACTATTGCCTAAACTGGAAAGTGAGTTTTATGCTGTGTGTTATGGTGTCTATTAGGAAGGTTCAGTTTCTATCTCGAATTCACACAATTCATAATTTAGAAGATGGTCGAGGATGACGAAAAGCACAATTTGATTACTCTTGGCTACTCGAAAAACGCCGTAGTCAAAGTTTACTCAGTCCGTAAGTCTCACTCGCTAAATGAGAATCAATGTGTTCAAAAAATCTGTTGAAACAACTAATCTGTATTCTTGATACCTTTAGTGCTTGTTCTACTTAAACCGAGCCGATTTGCATTACACAATATGATAAATTAAACATGAGCTGAATCTTACCAAGTTCATGCATTTTTAGAAACGCTTGATAAGAAGAAAGATTTATGTCATAGCTGTACCATTGAGTGTAAAACTGTTTGATACGGATATGATCACCAGATAGCATGGCCGTAGATGTGCTGCATTATATCCACGATTCTAGTTTGACTGCACGCGTTGTAATCACAATCCGAATCGCGGTATGCGTCAGACCTAAACTTTATAGGCTCTATTATCGAACCGATTTGGATCGTTTGGAGCTGGCAGTGTCCACTATGTCTCAGAAGCTATCCGGAATCCCAACGCATCCGACCTTAACGTTTTGCCTGGCCGAGAGGCGTACTGACCGACACAGCACTGTCTGACAGGCCACCTTGCGGTATGAGTTGCTCACCGACAAGTCCATCGACCTTTCAACATCACCATCTCCAACATTGAAATCACCCTCCTTTCTACACATCTTAAACGGTCCTCTCCTGCTTGATCTCGCTACATTCTTGCAGATACTGGTTTTGTGGGCCCTGAAACTCAGTAGGGTAACTTTAAAGAACAACGTGGGCCGAAGTTGAAAGCGACTCCTTTGGACACCTAACAAAGATATGTGTATCCAGATTTCGCCCTTGAGCCTGCATAAGCGCATCCATCGCCAATATTCATGTAAATTTATTTTCTGCTACATTATTCTCTTTCTTCTTCCTCCTGTCTTCCAAAGCTTGTGAACCCGTTCAACTCGGCACACGCTCTTTACCCAACCGTTTTTCTCACTGTCTTGTTGAGATCTCTACCACAAACAACGAAAACGACTCGAGAACAGTTGACACGATGGCATTTCAAAACGACCAGTCGGTTCCAACGCTCTTCGGCGTGCCGTTAAAGTTAGTGTCTTTGTTCACATTGATGATTCAAAACTCCTCGCTGATTCTGGTTATGCACTACTCCCGGATCATGCCCGGCTACGACGCCGACTCACGATACTTCCCATCCACTGCAGTGCTGCTGAACGAAGTTATCAAGTTTGCATTCTGTTTGTGTGTCTCAGCTAAGCAAATTGGTCTTAAAAATACATACAAAGAGGTATTTTCGGGTGATTCGTGGAAATTGGCTATTCCTGCCTTGCTATACACCATCCAAAATTCGCTGCAATACACTGCGGTCTCAAACTTGGACGCCGCTACCTTCCAGGTGACATACCAACTCAAGATCTTGACGACTGCCTTCTTCAGTGTTACCATGTTGCACAGAAGTCTGTCCAAGAACCAATGGGTTGCCTTGATCCTGTTGACTATGGGTATTGGCATGGTTCAGGTTACTCCCGAGGCCTTCCAGGACTTTATTTCGGCCGCATCTTATTACGTCACCGGAAAGGGCTCTGAGTCCAAACCTGACATCCCCGAGGGTCTTCGTGTGCGTGCCGAGCATGGTGATGATATGAATCAGCATCTGGGTCTCGTCGCTGTCATCATTGCATGTATGCTCTCTGGTCTTGCTGGTGTCTACTTTGAAAAGGTCCTCAAGGGATCAAACGCTTCGCTTTGGGTCCGTAACGTCCAGCTGAGTTTCTACTCTCTTTTCCCTGCTCTGTTTCTTGGTGTCATGCTTAAGGACGGAAGCAAGATCTCGGAGCTCGGGTTCTTCCATGGATACAACGGTGTGGTGTGGACTGCCATTTTCCTGCAAGCCTTTGGTGGTATTATTGTCGCTCTTTGCGTCAAGTTTGCCGACAACATTGCAAAGAATTTTGCAACCTCCATCTCTATCCTTGTATCGTTCATTGCCAGTGTGTACTTCTTTGACTTTGTCGTGACTGCTAACTTCTTGGCCGGTTCCGCTATTGTCATTTTCGCTACATACCTTTACTCGCGACCTAGCAATGCGCCTAGCAAGCAGGGTGCTCCTGCTTCCGGTTCCGACGGTCGCCCGTTGCTGCCCACAACCAGCACCGACGTGGAAAACGACAAACGGGAGTAAGCTGGACAGGCACAAATACCAATCAATCAACCGACCGATCTAATATATAGCCACGATTAATTATTGTAGATGTAATTGAAAATACACATTGTTTTCTATCTGCACAGTATGGCTATCGCCATTTTGGTGTTTTCTTGTAACTCTGCCAGGAATCTGTGTATTCAATCTTGTGTGACGACAGCAGCTGGTTGTGTTGCGCCTGTACGACTTGGCTGACTCTGCAGTTCGTGGTTCTTGAACTCTCCACCCAAAGTTAACAGTAGGCGGGTGCTGGTCAATGTGTATTTACGTGCGCGCCTGCTCAAGTGTATAGGTTTTTATGTGCCTGTGTAAGAGTGTTCGCGATGCATTTAGATTGCATTACTTGGGTAATCTACTGAAAGTGCTCTAATTTGGGCATATCAGCTACTGTTTCTGGAAGGCAGTGTGTACTGCGGAATCCAGATCATAATTGAGTGGATGAAGAGCGCATGGAGGACGTTTGTCTGAGCCAGCGAGTGAGCAAGAGTGTTTGTGGGGTGGGTGGTGATCTTAGGTAAGCCAGTGCTGAGAAAAGCCCCGCCACGCGTGTACTAGTGCGGGAGCCAGCCTGTGCAATTTTGGAGGGGTGCTGCAGATGGAGAGTTGTGAACAATTGAACAAACGATCAAGCCGGACGAGGCGAGGCAGATCAGGTAGATGGAAACGGTAGGGTTGGTTGTTCGGTGTTCCTTTAAATCTAGAAACCAGGCAGGTCCAAAACAAAGAGATTGAAGTGACCAAAAATAAAATAAAATAAACACAAAAAATAGCATGGATGTTGCAGATTAGATTTGATTTTATTACAGCTTATACAGATTGACTAGGGCGATTTTTGTGGCCTCTGCCATAAGATAATAATAATAATAATAATATCTTTAATACTAATGTTAGATTTTAGCGTTGCAGTTGCCCCCAGCGTTACCGCCATAAAGGTCACCATATAGAGGGTCACTGCCAGGTCCGCGATGCACCAATCCACCGAGACATTGAAACCACCAAAGATAAACTGGTAGAATGGACCAGCTGGTCCAACTGTGTATTAAATATACCAGTTTCTGTATGTCAAATACGCACTACGAAACAGATACAGTTGGGCAAGGGTGAGACAGTGCAGGTCCCTGCCAGGACGTCGGCGGGCGGCGGGTGCGCGAGCCAGCCAGCCAGGCGAGGACGATGGAGCCTATATAATACGGCGATATCCAGCGATCAGATCAAAAGCATTCTAGTCCATCATCAGCACCAGGCAGAAACCTTCCAGCACTCAACCCATTGTCATTATCACCATCAGCCTCTTGACCATATAGCACCAGCTTACAGCGGCTTCAGGCATATCCCAGCATTCACCAGCAAAAGTAGCACACCGAGTCGAAACAACATCACCAGCTCTAGACCATTGTCGATTCAAGCATTTCAACAGTCTCAGCACCGACCAAAAATCAACCACTATCATCACCACCTTCGTTATATTTCAGTACTTTTAGACTCCACTGTTACCCTTAATATCTCTACTACACATAATTCCATTCAACAATGTCTACATCTCAAGCTCTTGACATCTTTATCCGCTCTCCGGTGTCTTCTGAAATGATCTCTTACCTCGCACATCGCACCCAAACGGTCATTCACTGTGCGGGTGCTGGCACTCCCACTACCGCTCGACCACTTCCTTCGCTGCGCTCCTTCATTGCAACACTTGTGACTCGCTCCAAAGTTCCCACCGCTACACTCATGTCAACTCTTGTCTACCTCACACGCCTGCGTGCTGCTCTACCTGTTCTTGCCAAAGGAATGCCTTGCACTCTTCACCGCGTTTTCCTTGCCTGTTTGATTTTGTCCGCAAAGGCACTCAACGACTCTAGTCCCAAAAACAAGCACTGGGCTCGCCATACAGACAATCTTTTTGCAGTTGATGAAGTCAATCTCATGGAAAAACAACTTCTCTACATTTTGGACTGGGATCTTCGTATCGAGCGTCGCGACCTCATTGTTCAGTGGGAGCGTTTCCTCGTACCTATCAGACAAGCTCTTGTTGGCAGCACGCCTGCTCCATCGCAGCCAGCAGTCTCAGCCAAACAGACCTACCAAACTCACGCCGTCTCTTCTTCCACCTCCTCTACTACTCGCAACTCCCACCCAGTGCGATACTACGACACTGGATCATCTAATTCAGTACAATCCATATCTCGCAATAACGATTCGCCGATAGAAACTCCCACCACCTCTCCAGAAGAAGACGCTTATGATCTCAAGCAAAACTGGAACGCGCATCATCATCATTCTCATCAGAGCCAACAAAGTCATCAACAGCAACAACCCATCGCATATCGGCACATGGTTCAAGCCTAGAGCTTTAGTACCTAATTAATTTGCCATCTCCAACATTTATCTTGTGCTTTCCCTAACGCTCTTTTCGTTTGTCTAATTGTGTTTTTCCCCTATCATGTCTAGCATCTGTTCCGTACTGTTGTCATTAGTTTTTGTTTTATTTTTATATTTCAGTTAGTTGTATATTTGGGTTAATAGAATTTTTGGTGTTTTTTATAGTTTGATTTTACAAGTGATCTCTGTTACATCCAGCTTTTAACTAAAAACGATATACAATTAGTGTTTTTCTCTAGTATTAATTGTTTTATCGCATGTCTGTCTCCAAGTCTAAATAGTTAATCGGAATATTTCAGATCAAATGTACACTAAGTTGGTAAACTGCAGCCAGCCGCATAGATTTAAGGTTGTCCGGTTCAACGGTGTGGAAACTGGCTGTCTATATTTGGAACAAAAACAGGCACTACTCTACATTACCTAATCACAAACCAGCTATGAGCTAATCAAGTTAGTCATTATTACTTCGACTAATTACTAAAGAGAAATGGCTGGAGAGTATTGCCACCTCTGCTTCTACCTCTAATGATACTGCTGTCGAGGGCTCTGTCATTTTCCCTCCCCTTCTGTTGTTCCTCTCTCACACTCTGGAAGTTATCAACCCAGCCAACCCAGCCATCCAATACTAGAAATGTCAGCCTCTCAGAAACAACTCGTCGCAAGTTTTGTCAGCTTCTTGCAAACAAGCACCAAGAATGGTACTGTCAGTTCTGACGACGCTGAGTCCGTGCAATTCGCTGTTGACTGTCTCAACGAAGTCTTCCACCTCACTGGCAAGGAGACTACCGTTGATCTTGAAAAGCTCATCTCTAATGCTCCAGTTGCATCTGCATCTGCATCCGCCTCCGCTTCCTCGCCTGCCAAGGTCAAGTTGCCTGAAGTTACTGCCGAAGACAAGCAAAAGGCTGAACAACTGAAGGCCGAAGGTAACCGTGCTGTCGCTCAACGCGAATACAAGACTGCCGTCGAGAAGTACACTGAGGCAATCAAGCTCAACCCCTCTAATGCTATCTATCTGTCGAACCGTGCTGCGGCCCACAGTGGCGCTGGCGACCATGCTGCTGCGGTCAAGGATGCTCAAGCCGCGCTTACTGTTGATCCCGAATACACCAAGGCCTACTCTCGTTTGGGTCTGGCATACTTTGCTCTTGGAAAGCCCCAAGAGTCTATGGACGCCTACAAGACCGGTCTTGACAAGGAGGGTGACAAGGCTTCTGATGCTATGCGCAAGGGTTACGAGACTGCTAAAAAGCGTGTTGAAGAACAACTCGATGCTGGCTCTGATTCTGCTGTTGAGAAGACTGAGAGCAGAGATGTCTCCGAGGGTGCTGATGCACAATCCTCTGCTGGAGCAGGCGCTGGTGGATTCCCCGACTTCTCCGCTCTTCTTAACAACCCTCAAATTGCTCAAATGGCACAAAACTTTATGGCCAACCCTGGTGCTTTGAGCGGTCTTATGAACAACCCTGCTCTCAAGGACATGGCTAAGAACATGCAAAACGGCGGTGGCATGCCCAACATGAACGATATCATGAACAACCCAGCCCTTCAAGATTTGGCCAAGAACTTCATGGGTGGTCAGAAATAAAGTAAATAAAATGACGGTCCCGTTTACTACCGTGTAGTCTTTTTTAATGTAAAAATTAATCCAGTTTTAATAATCTATCAAAAGTTGTTTTTATCTATCAAACCGACTTACTGTGTACATCACCTTCCACCTCGCTTAATCGATCGAGGTTATGTAGTATGGACATAATAAGTGGGCTGATTTGTGAATTTCCCGTTTAGAAATTATGTTGAATTGTTTAGTGCAAATAAATATATAATTATGCGCTGAAATCGTTTTCAATTCTTGTATTGATCGTTCTTCAGCTGTTGCAGTCGTGTCAGTGAGTTCTTCTCAACTTTAATCATCCGCTCGGCAAAAGATTGAATCACACCCCGCATCAGAGTTTCCTGAACGCTATAGACAGATCCCAGTTCACTTGCCAGCGTTAGATGCATGTATCTTATATCACTATTTAAGCGGCCAATTTCGTTTTGTGTAATGTAAAGTCGATCTCGCACGTCCTGCGTGTCCCGCCGCTTTTTATCGGCAAAGTACCCATTGGTCCATAGTCCGGGTTTCCCAGTGAGCTTTTCTAGCGTGGCCCGCGAGTGTGCCAATTGCTCTTGGAGGTCAGACAGTTGAGTGAGAGTGTTGAGAGGCCGCTGAATTGTAGTGATCAGCCCATCAATGTTGGAACTCAATGCACTCAGCGCACAAGAGAATAGCTCATAATGTACTACAGGCTGTGTAAGTGCTAATTTTGTAGCCTTTCGATGAGATGGTCTTTTAAATGGATTAGGAATACCTGGTAGCGCCGCGGCCACATCAAGTAGCATGGTGATGGTACTGTCGTAGTCCTGAACAGCGCGTGTATGATTCAATGACCCGGCGTACACAGCATGTGCTGCCGCACTTAGCTTTCGAATTTCGGTTTGCGCATGCTCGAAAAACACTTTGACAGCATCCAGTTCTGGCTGTGAATACACCGGCGCATTTTGATCGTGTCGCTCTTCCCGAATGTTCTCAAGTTTTCTCCGGCACCGTTCAATTATCGAGTCTCTAGAAATATCTTGAACAAGCAGAAACTCCCAAACTAGTTCATGCGATTTGTATGTGGGATGGTTTATCAACACATTCAAAAATGTGTCTAACTGAATTTGAATATCCTTGAACAGTTGATAAACAATCTGACCTCTAAAGTATTTTGGATTGAAAAGTTTGGACAAAATCGGAACCCAAGAGTAGGGGTTCTCGTATGCAAGCCACTCTTCTAAGAATCTGAAGTCGTCAACGGTTCGTTTCACAATGACTTCGTCTGTGCGAATCACAAACTGCAATGCTCCGTTTTTGAAAGTAGTCCTCACAATGCCGGTTCTTCGTCGGGCAGCAGCAACGGCAGTGAATGTTTCAAGAACACTAATTGTTTCGGGATCACGAGCCACTTCTAATGCACCAGGAAGACCTAATAGCTCTACTCGTTTGTCATTCAAAAGCGCCTCAACTGATTCGACATGTGAAAATTTGGAATGATACATAAGTGGCGAGAAGCCCGCTTCGTTTGGCCAATTGACATCCACACCATTCATACTAAGAATATGCTTAATAGCTATGGGGTTTTTGACAACATGAAGCAGTGTGTTTTCTTTGCCGTCCAATTGTGTACCAATTTCAGTACTGGACTCTGCACTTGTTATGGCAGATATTATCATCTCCTGATATTTTGGATGATCATAACAGCGACATACTGCAAATAATGGTGTCTGGCCTGAATGATCACGAATATCCCACTTAAATATACTACCTAGAGATGATAGTAACTCAAATGCATTGTAAATATAGTGTGCAGCAGATCTATGCAAATTGTTGACTCGGTTGAAGTATTGAGCCTGTGTTTCCACAGGCTCCTTCATCAATAGATCAAAAAGACTTTTGATATAATGTGTGTTTTCTGAAATCAGTGCGTTTACAAAAAGAGTTGAACCGTTTGAGTCTCTATCTGCCAAAATTACCTCTCTCGTGCACCTTGATAACATATAGTCAAACATTTCGCTATCCATATCCAAAAGATAATGCATCAGTATAGTGTTTCCCGTGCTTGACCGAGTATTCAGAATTGCTTCATCAAAAAGATTGTCGATGTATAACTTTACCTCATCTGCGCTCTTGGATTTTACGGTCAACCAAAAAATTTTATTATTTTGCGACAACTCAGCCATAGTATTGTTTGGTTCCGATAAATGGTACAGAACTGCTTCAAGAGTAGAAAGCGCATAGCCTAACTGTCCAAGGTTTACATCCTCAAACGAGAAATTTTGGATATAAAATAAAGTACTCCTAATGCAAAGGTTGTCTGATCTAATCACAACCAAGAGCATAAGTGAAAGTAAAACATCTGCACTTATGTTACTTTTCAAAGATTTGTAGCTCAGGTCGCCATTCAGCTCAGCGTTATAGTGAACTGAACATTTTGAAACATGTTGGAGGGCTTCACTGTCATTGGAATCATGGGTGGGAACGCCTCCAGACAGAAGCTGCATCACGGCAAGCAAAATCTTTGTTTTGTTCTGAATCCCCGAAATATGTTCTATCGAGCTAAAAAGCTTTACTGCTTCTTCCACCAGTTCGTCAAGATCAAATAATTCTTGAGGTGATTCTACAGGTAATCCTACCTGCTCAATACTGATGTCTTTTAATCTGATGCATTCTTCGTTAGTCGTAGCATCTTCGGCGGCACAAAGCTCGGTCGTTTTCTCCCATAGCCGTTGATGTATTTGATTCTCGATATGCCTACCAATCATTTCTGCAAGCTCTTCTCCAGTGAGATCAGTTTCATTGGCAATTTTGTTCACAGTGCTTTGTCCCAGATCCTGAAATTTGGTTAACGCCATGTCGACGACCGAATTGTATACTCGTAATAAATCTTCTGTAGTCTTTGCTGATTCACAATAAAACTGGTTGATCAATATGGTAAACTCGTAATCTAACCTTGATAGCTCTGTTCCATATACCACCGGCAGTAGCTTGAAATCACGCAGTCTGTGAATATCCTTTTTTATTTTAGTGAGATCAACGCCGATAAATTCTGGTTTTTTCATAAACTCTAGATCAGACTCTCCTACCATGTTGTCATCTTTGTCATGAGCTAGTAAGTCATAAAACACTGGATCTCCTGCCATTGGCCAGCTCACATCGCAGCATAGCATCGTTAGATCCTCTGCCCATCGAACTACATATTCCTTCTCTATAGTACACTTTCGTTGGCCGATTTGTGCAAACTGACGGCCAAAAAACACCTTTTTACCATTGTATGTGTTCATGACACGAGCTTTCTCACTCGATCGAAAATCGCCCGGTATGAACAAAACATGAGCGCAAACGTAGTCATCGGTAGCCAAAGCATCTGCGAACGGCTGTTTAGTGTCATTATCCCATGCCCATATCAGTTCGGGTGGAGGTACAAGAAGAAGGAATCGGGACGAATCACGAGAGATTGAACCTCGTAGTTGTTTTAAAAGTGGACCAGGATCTTTGTGTGTGAAAAGTGCTTTGAGAAAAGGATTGAGGGGCTCCGGCATTGAGAAAGAGTTGGACAGCAGTCAAAGCTGGAGATAAAGAATGATAGTAATTAAGTTGAAGAAGATGACGAGGAATCATGATAGACGAAGGGTCCCAGTTTTGACTCTATTGACAGATTATGTAATTGGGATATAACTTTTCCAAACCTTCTGAAATGCGTTTGATTCCTAGATTTCTGACCTCAACGAGATATCGCCAAAGATGGGTAAACGACCAGTGTCAAAGAAGAGCAATACTCGGTTCGAGACCAAACACAAGGTCTCAGAGTCGAACTTTCCTACAACCATGGCTATGTGGGTAAGCCATCACTACTGCACGGATCAAATCTTTTGTTGAAGTTGAAACTAACTTGATTTTTTTTCAGGATTTTGACCAATGTGATCCTAAGCGGTGCAGTGGTAAAAAGTTGAGTAGACTTGGGCTTATCAAGGAACTCCGTGTTGGACAAAAGTTTGCCGGTATTGTTGTTTCACCAAACGGAAAGGGTGTTGTGTGCCCGAATGATCGTGAAACCGTTGAGCAACAAGGTGCTGCAGTAGTCGAGTGTTCATGGGCGAGACTTGACGAAGTTCCTTTCAATAAGATCGGAGGCAAACATGAGCGTCTTTGTAAGTTTTTGAACAATTTTCCAGTTGCATAGATTCTAACACATTTATAGTGCCTTATCTTGTTGCTGCTAATCCAGTAAACTATGGTAAGCCGTGGAAATTGAACTGCGTTGAAGCACTTGCTGCTTGCTTTGCGATTGTTGGCCATCGCGATTGGGCCGAACAAGCTTTATCTAATTTCTCTTGGGGCCAGGCCTTCCTTGAGATTAACAGTGACCTGCTTGACGTTTACGAACAATGTACTGATGCCGAAAGTGTTTCTGCTGCACAAGAGGCATGGTTAGATAACCTGGAGCGGGATCAAGAGCAACGTGCTAAACAGAAGGAGGAGGGCGGTGATATGTGGGCTGTAGGCGCCAAATCCGGGGGCCGGCCAGGCGAGTTGCCGCCATCTGATTCAGAGGATGAAGATGAAGATGAAGAAAATCCAGATGGTTTGCAAGCCCATTCTGCTGTCAAAGCTGTGGAGTTCGTGTCGGAAAGCGAAGAAGACGAGATTTCAAAAAAAGATTACAGCAGAGAGTCGCCCTATAAATCAGAATCTGAGAGCGAAGATGATGGACTACAACGTATACCCGAATCAAAACATAATCAATAATATTATAAATAATAAATCTGTATATTTACAGGCAAGTATACATCATGATAATCAGCTACCATTTTCATTCTAGTAAGCAAAAAGACTTCTGTACTGTAAACTTCTTGCTCCAAGCAAATCCCATTCTTTGGCGCCAACCATGCATTCTTGACCAATCTTGAGTTTGGCAAACACGGCACCACCCTTCCAAGAAATCATAGTCGGGTCCATATCTCTTGGTGCAGGCATAACTTGTGCTTCGTAGTCTCTGTCCCACATACCTAGTCTGTCAACCAGCAATGTGTTGAATCCAGAAATACGCGAGGCACCTCCTCCTACAATCAACAAATTATCAAGATATTGCTGACGAGTAGAAGTCGAGGTACCTGGTTTGGTCTTTAGTGCTTGAGTGATAGATTCGAGAATAGCATGATCAAGTCCAACCAATGTGTCATTTAATGGGTCTGTAGCAGTCGAGAGCTTATTTGTGACTTTGGGACCTGTGGAAACTGTTTCGTCTTCATCGTCAGCCTTCTTCTCCTCTTGTACAGCAGCCTCAGAAGCATCTTGAAGCTGGCCGGTCAGTGTAGCTTGCGCAAATGAGACGGGATCGCTTGATTCATCTTCTTCATAGATATCAGGAGACTTGGGGAATAGCGAGTATCTTGATTGGATACGATCAGTTTTTCCTCTGCCCGCGGGCTTGGTGCACCATCTTTTTTGTTTTTTGTTTTGTTCAAAAAGCACAGGATAGAACAGACCAAGGGGTGCAAGCATTACTTCTTCAAATGTCTTGAACTCGTACTTGAGTGTTTTTTGAGGCGATCGTTGGTAGAATGTATAATGCTGCACAGCGACGTCTGCATCGTTAGTGGTAGCGTGTTTCTCCTTCAGTTCGTCTGCCAGCTCCCAATCGTATGCTCTTGTCAAATCAATAGCCGAGTACGGGAAGCTTGATTCTAGCAATAGTTTGATCAAAGCAATAGTTATGTCATCTCCACCATATTTGAAGTTAACCCGAGAGTCAGGTACAACCATACCTTCTTCAACACAAGAAACTTTTGTAGTTTGAGCACCAATGTCCACTACACAAGCTATACTGACACCAGCGCCAAACGTAGCAGCAATAGCTTCTTGCAACACACAGACATTTTTCAACCCCAGGTTTAACAGAATATCCAAAACTGTCTCAACATAGCTCTTTTGATATAGGTCTGGAACAATCAATACAACATTGTACTCGGGAAAACTCTTGATACCAATTTCCAGCTCTCGCTCAAATGCTTCAACAATGATAGTAGTGAGATCGGCAATCAACTCTTGGGCAGAAAAGTAGTCTGTCTCGTTGAACATACCGTGTTGAATAGGCCATTTGAGATCATAGTTTGAGCCTTCTGGGAGTCTGAGCGCCCGTTGGCCAGTAATGTATTTCTCATGGGGCTTTGGATCAGTCCATTCAATTCTTCCAGGATCATTGTGGTCAGGGATAATTTCTGCAGTACTTTGGGCGCGCTTATTAAAAGAGGTAACGAGTTCGTGAGAGTTAGGTACAATTCTTCGCTTGTAAAATCTCATACGGTCACGAAAGTCTTTATTGACGGCATCTTTCGCGGTTTTGAACTCTTTGCCAAACAACTGGTCACCCTCGGCCTTGGGGTCTTCTCTTTGACCGAGATATTCCTGCACTTCGCTGTCAGCAATGGTCGTTGCACGTCTGTGAGCAATAACACAAGGAGTGGACTTGGGATAGGCTTGGTTGGCAAGACCAACTCGAATGT
Source organism: Saccharomycotina sp. CBS 16003 (assembly GCA_022457085.1). NCBI lineage: Eukaryota > Fungi > Ascomycota > Saccharomycotina sp. CBS 16003. The sequence continues at coordinate 33,848 of JAJNCF010000024.1, forward strand.
TTCGTGAGCCCAATTGAAGCACGATACACCCGGGCTCTTTTTCTTCAATCTCTTCTCCAGAAGCCTTGGCTTCTTTGGAACGTTTTTGCTCTTCTGCGGCTTCACGTAGTACTGTGATTTGGTCATCTTTACGAAGATATTCAGTATAGTAGTTTTTTTGATTAATTTGCGACGCGGGCTGAAAAAGCGAAGATTTCAGATTATTGTCTACACGTTGGATACCAGATTTGGTGGTGGGACGAACCGACCGCTTGGCCTTTGATTTGGCTGGATCTTCGGACATGATGAATACACGACCGAGAACTATGCTGATGCGAAGTTTTTGATGATGGAGAGTTCTATCTAGGGATTCTTTCGATATGTCAACAATCAAACTGTCAAGATCGTATCACGTGTACGCAAACCACAACGCAAGATAAATGTTACATGAGATTTAGAGCAATTATGCTTATTTCTATGGAACAAAAAATTTCAGTCTCGAATGTCCAACTCAAAGGCTAAAGACAATGCTGCGATATTTGCCATTACGAGCGCTGAGGACGCAAAGAGCGATTTTGGTTAGTAGCTGTAGAGTGTTTCACTCACAGCCGGCGCTGTATAGACAGCACAACCGTACTTTTGAAGAAGGTAGTGTATATGCAAAGATGGTAAAGCAACAACAACAGCAGGAGGATATGGTTGAACAAGACGAGTACTACGAGGAAGAAATGGAGATGGAACAGTACGAAGAAGAAGAGCACAATGAGATAGAAGACGAGTTTGTGAGTGAGGGACTCCGCGAGCAAGAGGTAGAAGAGATCGATATTCCGTTGTCAGAGCTCGCTAATACATCGGCGATTGATCCACCAATATATCCATTACGTCCAGTACTATACAAACTTCCTTACAATTTACTATCATACCGACACCAGACACGACTAGACGAAGGATCTCCTAGTCCGTATGCGACGCCAGATGACGAAAGATTTACTACATCGCCATTCACGGACCTTAAGATTATCAAGCTTGGTGCAGGTAAAGGAGGCGACGGTAAGACATCATTTTTTAGAGATTCTGGTAGGTCAAAGGGACCAGCTGATGGTGGCGACGGTGGTGATGGCGGAAGTGTTTACGTTCAAGCTGTGAAAGGTCTGAGTTCATTGCATTCGTTAAGATATCATTCTCGTGCTGAAGATGGTCGTCCCGGTGCTATGGGTCAACTGGCAGGTCGACGTGGTAAAGACTTATTGATTCAGGTTCCGGTTGGCACAGTAGTATGGTGGATTCCAGATCCTAAGTGGAGTTGGGAGCAGTACGTGGAAAAGCAGGAGGCTCTTGAAAAACCGATACAACCTGTTGGAAAGGGCGAGAGAGTCAAAGACGGCGAAATGGTGGTTAAAACAGATGTAGTGACAGATGAATTTGATCGAGATGATGTGTTGGGAATTCATCTGGATCGTGAAGTGTATGCGGATGGTGAAGGTTGGATTTTCCGAGACAAGGATGAGACATATCAGCTTGAAAAGCAGTATTTCATCCAGTTGCGCGATCGAGTGAAACTGCACGATCGTTCGGTGAGACGTCAAGAAGAGTCAGAAGATTGGTTTCCACTACAAGGTCTTGATTTAGATAAAGCTGGTCCTCCAGTGTTGTTACTACGCGGAGGTAAAGGCGGGCTCGGTAATACACATTTCCACACACAGCTTATCAGAAACCCTCGATTCAGTAAACGCGGACGCGCTGGTTTGTCTTCGTTTTTCTTGTTTGAGCTCAAGCTGATTGCAGATTTGGGATTAGTTGGACTGCCAAATGCCGGTAAGTCCACTTTGTTGCGTGCCATTTCTCGTGCTAGACCACGGGTTGGACATTGGGAGTTCACAACGCTGCGTCCTACCGTCGGTACCATTTCTCAAGGTGTTGAAGGTAAGAGCTTTACTGTGGCAGATATCCCAGGTATCATCAAGGGAGCTGGTTCTGAGAACCGTGGAATGGGACTCGAATTTTTACGGCACGTCGAGCGATCGGGTGGCCTTGTTTTTGTGATTTCACTTGAGCCGCCCACTAATAGCTCAGATGATCCTGTAGCTGCTGCTAACGTTTCCAGCAAGGGTTCACTTGAAGACCTAGCATTATTAGTTGAAGAGCTGGGCCCTGAGCGCATGCGTGGTAAGAATGTGCTGGTTGTGGGCACAAAAGCCGACATGGAAGGATCAGAAGAGCAGTTTATGAAGTTGAAGGAGGTTTGTGATGCTCGAGGCTGGCAGTGCATTCCATGCTGCGCTCAGCGTAAGGAGAATGTCGAACTGGTAATTAGCATGATGGGCCAAGTAGCCGGGAAATAGAGACATGAAGTCTTCCGATAACATGTATTGTATATAGTAACGTTTCTTAAATTGCATTCAGTCTTTTATCAAGATCGTTGCGAAACTCATCTGACTTCATTGAAATGTCATCACTGAGCTTAATGTGGGAAGATTCTGTACAAATACTGAAAAAAATGCTGCGGCTGCGTTTATGTTTCAGGTACGCTGAATGTTAATTTTGCCCCTGATTAAGCTTTCTTTTGACGCCGTTCATCAGTGATTCTGTAATCACTCAGCAACTATACGAAAGAGAAGGTCGAAAAGACAGTGTTGAGCTGAAGTCGATCTCGGATTACTGAATCAAGTGAAAGTAGTTCAATGAAATTGAAATTACATAAATATAAATGTATATAAAGAGCGTAAACATGTAACGTGATAAAAACGAAGAGTCGTGACAGAGAGAGAGGTTGGTGATCGAACAGACAAAGTGGCGAATGCAGTGGCACAAAAGCAAAACTAGTATGATTTGAATCGTCGGACTTTTGATGAACGAGGACCCCAGATCATTGTTAAAATCAGCAACCCCATAGAATGCGTGGTGGTTGTTGTTTCCGTAGTTATGTTACCAATGTCACACCATCCTTTGACTGGAATGCAACTTAAATATTTGCACCAGTGGCAGTTCACACCTCCGTCGGTTTCAAACTGGCGGATCAGCACCGCAAAATACGTCACAGTCAATGCTAACGCAATCAAACGTACTACCGTCCAACCATACCACAGTGGTGTCTGAGGATGTGCAAAATACCTGTGAATAGTTACGGAGATTTTCTCTTTGGTACCCGAGTACAAAGGCGTTGTGTTAGTAGTCCCCACTGCGCCTATTGTAGATAGATCTTCGCCGAGAGCACGACGAATAGGAAGCGGGCTTCGAAGCAGCGCAACACCCAACAGCAATCCAACGACAAATCCACCAATATGACTAAAATTATCCAACCCGGGAAGCAGGCCGATCGCGAATGACAGCACAATCTCAATACAGTGGACCATCAGCGTTCGCTTTGGTCGCTGATATGTCTGCCAATTGAACAATAGATCCAGTAGATCTAAAGCAATCAAACCAAATAACGAGCCGCTGGCACCCGTAGAGACAATACCGGCTGGGGTAAAGGTACCACCAAACACGAATCCTGCAATACCGGAGGCCATGTAGATCACGAACAGACGAACATGACCTATAGCCTTTTCGAGATCTGAACCGAGTCGAAGCTGAAGCAGAAGGTTGAACACAATATGCACAATTCCAGCATGCAAAAAGATGGGAATAATAAAGCGCCACCATTGATCGGGTCGGCCTCCAGGGCTATACAATGACTCCTCAGTCATACCCATGCCGCATAGTTCGCTCAAACTGCACACATTGGTGTCTGTGGTTGTGGAGTTGGGACAGGGAAATCGAACACCTGCGATATCTGTGACATTTGGGACCAGATGCATACAAGGCGTGAATCGAGCGCCCATGTTAATAAGTACAAATCCAGACGGCCCCAGCATCGGGTTGAATGAGGGCTGGGTTTGTATTGGGGTGCCTGTCAGAACGCCCATGCGAATGAATTCGGCGGTGAAAACAATGATCTGAATCATTGAAAGGAAATATATGACCACTGGTTGGGTCTTGAAAATTGTGGAAATGCGCTTTGAGACCGTTGGTTTTGTCCGAGCCAAGTCCTCGTCGCTAACGTTTCGAGAGCCGTTTGTGGAGTGAAAATTATTGTGCCCCTGGATATGATGATGGCTAAGTGGCTCATTTTCTTGTGTGTATGCTGCGGTGGTAAGACGCGACCTGCTTTCGTGAGTGTCGTGGCGAGTGTAGAATCCGTTGGTGCTCTCGTTGTCGTCAGGAAGAGGAGGAAGCGAGTGATTCAGACTGTTCAGGCGATAGCTGTTGCTTTCGTAGCCTGTGTGCTCACCGTATCCGTGGCCAAATTGTGGGCCAGAGCGAGGGTCGTAGGTATTGTCGTAGCGGGTTTCATAGCGAGCGTCATATGCGGTGTTGTCGTAATGGTCGTCGTGGCGGGTGCTTTGCTGATTATTGTAGCCATATCCTGGGCCAGCCCCATCGGACTTTTGGTACGGGTAGCTCATGGTGTCGTCAAACAGTCCCTTGTGGAAGAGAACGCGAGGGATAAGAAAGGAGAGAAGGACAAGGTAATGGGAGAAAACACAAACTTTTATTTTATGGCCTGCTTGTTTCACCTTGAAAACCTTCTCCGCTTTGGAAACATTAGAATTAATGTGCTTTCATAAAAACCCAATCACCATTCGGCTTGAGCCCCGGGTCTTCAGGATCACTGCTGTTTGAATGTGCTGATTCGTGGCAGTGCTTCGCCATGCGTTGCGGCGACCCGAGGCACTTGAGTTAGCGCCAACATACAAAAACAAAAAAGAACTACATCAAATAACAACCTAAAATTGAGGGCCGTTGTCGATATCCTTCGGTGCTTGGAACCTAGCGCACGGTTCCGTTACGAGTGACGTCATTGAAACACACGATGGTTATACAAACGAGAAAGGCAAGGAACGAAGCATTTGGATCAATTCAAAGACGTTGAGGTCAACTTAACTAGTTTGTGATATGTACATTTCAATTCAGTGGATTCGATCAAATAAAGGCTTGCCGTAACTTCGCTAACTGCTGTTTAGGTTGACGATCACTACAGTGACGGGAAAATTGACGTGACAAGCTCGGTAAAGCTTTGGATTAATTAGATCTTTGAGCATGTCTTGAACTCAGATTTGTATAAATTAAGACTATCATGAGCATGTTCCAGCTCTTTTGTACAATATAAATACCCCTGTTATAACAAAATCGTGTCAAATATCATAAACATTCGAGAGCATGTAAATTTCATGGTAACGCTCTATGATTTAAGCAGTACACTGTATATGTACTAGAATAATCAAGTCCTCAAGATTAGAAATGCTCATAAATTTAATGACCCAAGCCAGCCCAGAATAAACATACTATTCGAGAACAGAGACGTTCAAACTATTACAATATAATTTCACATAGCTTTAATTGAAAACAGTTATAAAGTACAAACAAGTATATTATATTATACTCTGGATCGTGTAAATTGATTCTCAGTTATCTATACAATTTGAGCCATCTCACTGTAGTTCCAGATATCTACATCTTGACCTTCAAACATAGCCTCCACGTCTTTGTAAATATCGTAAACAGGGGAATCAAGACCATCTTCATTCTTGGTTTCTTTGACCGACGCCTCGTTTGTCTTTGTACTTTGAGAAGAATCTTTGGGCTCCAGGTCAGGAATCTTGTCAACACAATCGATATTTGAAAACACGTTTCTGATGACCTCGGGTTTCAGAGGCAAAGGAGACACACCTTCTTTCTTTATGGGTTCCAGCCCTAGTGCCTCCTTCAGACTACTCATGAAATAGTTGCGAGGATCGCGGCGGGCAAATTCTTTTTTGGCCTGTAAAAGCATAGCAATTTCACTTTTTTGCTTCTCTTCTTGCTGCTGCTCCAGCATGATCTTTTTCGACACTGGGGGAGATGCAGCCGCATTGGCATTAGAGGGTGTGATGGCTCTTCCTGGAGTACTACCGGGAGTGAATCCCTGTGTCATAAGGGACCCTGGACTCAACTGAATTTGAGGAGGTGTCTGGGAAACTGAAGGTGATTTACGCTTTTTTGATACTGGAAGCTTCAACTGATCTTGAGTAAGCGTGGGCTTGAACTGAGGAGCCTGATTATTCATAGGAGCCTTCTGCTGCTGTGTTTGAGCTTGAGCTAGTTGTTGTGCTTGAGCCTGTGCCTGGGCTTGTTGCTGAGCTTGTTGCTGAGCCTGTGCTTGAGCCTGCGCCTGTGCTTGAGCCTGCGCCTGTGCTTGAGCTTGTGCCTTTGCTTGTTGAGCCTTTGCTTTTGCCTGTGCTTGAGCTTGTGCTTTGGCTTGTGCCTGTGCCTGAGCTTGTGCTTTGGCTTGTGCCTGTGCCTGAGCCTGTGCTTGAGCTTGTTGTGCTTGAGCTTGTTGTGCTTGAGCTTGAGCTTGTGCCTGAGCCTGTGCTTGCTGCAATTGTTTAGCTTGCTGTTGTTGTTTTAGCAAAAGCGCCTGTTGAGCTTTCTGCTGGGCTTGTTGCTGGGCTTGTTGTTGAGCCTGTTGCTGAGCTTGTTGTTGAGCTTGTTGCTGAGCCTGTTGCTGAGCCTGTTGCTGAGCCTGTTGCTGAGCCTGTTGCTGAGCCTGTTGCTGAGCTTGTTGCTGAGCCTGTTGCTGAGCTTGTTGCTGAGCCTGTTGCTGAGCTTGCAGTTGAGCCTGTTGCTGAGCCTGCAGTTGAGCCTGCTGCATCTGTAAGTTGATTTGTGGCTGCTGCTGCTGTTGCTGCTGCTGTTGCATTGACTGTTGGGATGATGGTAACTGCTGCTGCCGCAATGCTGGTGATACCTGTTGCTGTTGAGATCGAAGTTGTTGCTGCTGTAAAGCGGGTGATAATTGCTGCTGCTTTGGAACTCGAGTTTGCTGAGGCTGTTGTTGTTGCTGAAACTGTTGCTGCTGTTGTTGCTGCTGTTGAAGTCTCTGTTGCTGAGCAGCTCTCAGTTGAGCAATATGTTGTGCCTGAGCTTGTGTATCCCCTGTTTGTTGTTGTTGTTGTTGCTGCTGTTGTTGTTGTTGTTGATGCGCCTGCAGTTGAGCCTGTTGAATTTGAGGACTTTGATGCAGCTGATTTTGTGAGATCTGAGGACTCTGTCGAATTTGGTTTTGTGAGATCTGAGGACTAGGATGAACTTGATTTGACTGAATCTGAGAACTTTGAGTTTGCTGATTGGGCGGACCTTGATGATTTTGTTGATTCTGCTGATTCTGCTGATTCTGCTGATTCTGCTGTTGCTGTTGCTGCTGCTGCTGCTGCTGCTGCTGCTGTTGTTGTTGTTGTTGTTGTTGCTTACTCTTCACAAACAACATGTACTGAACGAACTCAGACTTCAACTTTTCAGTCATTTCAATGTTCATCAAAAATACCCCATTCTTAGATATATTGTCCCAGACCATCTTGAACAAATTCTTTAACTGAAAAAATCGAACAGTCTTTTGATCGTGTTTGGTAATCGAATAAAATGAAGCAGCAATCTGATCCATTCTTGTAAAATATACACCAATATTTTTGAACTTGGCAATGATTTGATTTTTGTCGTCTTGACTCAAGTTGTGCTGTTCTTGTAAAGTTATGGCACTGTTATCTGCTTGAGTTTTAAGCTCTAGTAGTTTTTTCTGAATAGCATTTAGCTGAGCTGACATAGGTCTATTTACCGCTTGCTGAGTCTGAGGCGTTGGTCCACCTACCTGCTGCTGCTGCTGCTGCTGCTGCTGTTGTTGTTGTTGTTGTTGTTGTTGTTGTTGTTGTTGTTGTTGTTGTTGTTGTTGTTGTTGTTGTTGTTGTAGCTGCTGCTGCTGCTGTTGCGAAATCTGTGATGATTGCTGTTGTTGCTGGCCCTGCTGAGCATGCTGCTGCTGTTGTTGGAATTGTCTCTGGATCTGTGGTGACTGTTGAGACGGTTGGGGCTGTTGCTGAACATGTTGCACCTGCTGAGCTTGCTGTTGTTGTTGTTGTTGTTGTTGACGAACTTGTTGTTTCTGTTGAGACTGAGGCTGAGGCTGAGACTGCTGAGGCTGCTGAGGCTGCTGAGACTGCTGAGACTGCTGCTGCTGCTGTTGTTGTTGTTGTTGTTGCTGCTGCTGTTGTTGTTGTTGTTGCTGCTGCTGTTGTAGATACAGCATCTTCTGCTGTGCCAACTGCGCCTGAGCCTGAGCTTGTGCTTGTGCCTGAGCCTGAGCCTGCGCTTGCGCTTTGGCTTGTGCCTGTGCTTTTGCTTGCTGTGCTTGAGCTTGAGCTTGAGCCTGTGCCTGTGCCTTTGCCTGCTGTGCTTGCGCTTGAGCTTGAGCTTGAGCCTGTGCCTGAGCCTGAGCCTTTGCCTGCTGTGCTTGCGCTTGAGCCTGAGCCTGTGCCTGTGCTTGAGCTTGAGCCTGTGCTTGAGCCTGTGCTTGAGCCTGTGCCTGCGCTTGCGCTTGAGCTTGTACTTGTTGTGCCTGTTGCGCTTGAGCCTGAGCTAACTGTTGCGCTTGTGCTTGAGTCTGCTGCCTATTCTGGGGATTTTGAGCTTGTTGTTGTTGCTGTTGTCTGTTCTGGAGAGATTGTTTGAACAACATTACATGCTTTTCAAATCCTTCCTTGATAAAAGGAACCATATCATCCTTTATTAAGCCCTTTTGTCGTAACTGATGAATATGGGACCATTGCGAAACTCCCAACGGTAAACCAGGAATCATAGCTAATATCTGAGGAGGAATAGGCATTTGCATTACTTTGCGCTGCTCTTCAGCACTGATAGTACCAGTGGTAGATAGCTTTCTCTGTTGTTGTTGTTGTTGTTGTTGTTGTTGCGATGTCGGTATTTGTGGCTGCTGAGATGGTGTCTGTTGTTGTTGTTGTTGCTGAGGCTGTTGATTATGCTGAGGCTGCTGCTGTTGAGGCTGCTGCTGCTGTTGTTGTTGTTGTTGAAGTTGTTGTTGTTGAAGCTGCTGCTGAAGCTGCTGCTGCTGTTGTTGAAGTTGTTGATGTAACTGTTGCTGCATCGCCTGTGGATTGGGTCGGACATGTTGCTGCTGACCCTGTGATAAGCCCTGTTGTTGACCTGGTTGTTGGCCTGATTGTTGGCCTAGCTGTTGACCCTGCTGCTGACCTTGTTGTTGACCCTGCTGCAAAGGTTGTTGTTGTGGCAGTTGTTGGGCAGGCTGAGGAGTATGTGTACCAGAATTTGTCGGATCTGGCCCCTGAGGCAGATTTTGAGCACCTTGAGCCCTCAGCTGTTGCTGCTTCTGGAACTGTTGATGAACCCGTTGCTGCATCTGTCGCAGACGCATGAGATATTCTTGCTTACGACCACCTGATTGGTGGAAGAGCGAGTTCTCATACTGCGATGCGAGATTCGGAGCCATGTGCCAGACGTTGGTGAGCTGAGTCACCACTGTGCGACGCTCTTCTGGAGTAACTGTGACATTCATTTAGAAGTTGGACAATGAGACGCTAACGCAAGGTCTTGAAACAATATCTGTTTTGGACTGTATATGGGGTGATATCGCGAACGGTGGAGAGAAGAGAAGAAAGGAATGTAAAAAGTGGCGGTGACAGTTGTTTTTAAAGCAGAGACCAGTTTAAGATGGTATGGTTCGGCACCACGCCAAAAGTCTATGCAGAGTATGTCCACGACTACGATTTCGCATGATGATGCCTGTACAAGCAGCGTTTCCAGCATCGATCAAATGGCCAAGGCTCGCCGGCAGCATTAACCTCAGTGCTCGGTGCGGTTCCGAGTCTTTCGGTTACGGTGCAAGCTGGATAATTTTATTGGGTGTTTCTGGGTTTAATTTTAATTTCTTTAAACCACCCAGATACATATGCCAATCTGACAAAATAAAAGACATGGTTTCTAGGCAGACAATAATTCTCAGCCAGATCACCGATCTCGTGTAGTGTATGCAAGCAAATGTGCAAATTATGTGCTTGGATCAAGCACTGATGCTACGGAATATTATCATGATACGAAAGATATCATTTTGAATGATCAAGGTCTTGTCTTGTCAGAAGCTATAAACTTGGAAACCAACCATGTGTTTTACGTGTGGTTAAAATCTAAGTACAAAGCCAATTCAAGAGCGTTGTAGCTTGACCCAAGCTTTGTCTTTTGAAATTTGAAAGGTTTATGGAAGCTCTTGTGATATCTTTGGGCCCTATGAGAATAAAAGAAAAACGGATTAACGTCTGATCTTTACATCAGACGCAATCAGACAGCCCAGAACCCTGATATGTTTGCAGTGAACGTTGATATATGTTGATAATAATTGTAGTTTTATAAACGAATGAGTTTTGGATATTCTCAGTGCGAATGTTTTATTGCGATTACTACAGTAAGCAAATCAAGCTATCTGATGACGGCTTTGTCGTAGTTACAGGCAATGAATTCCCTAGGAAAAATAAGCGGTTTGGATAGATATGTGATAACTGAAGGTCTTAATCCCAAAATAGGATTTCATGCTAGTATAGAAGACATAATATTGTCGATGATCATATTCTATAAAAAAAATAAAAATGAGCTGACAAGCAAAAAACAAAATCTCGTTGTAGAAAAGCGATGGTAGAGAGAAAGCAGCAAGTACAGATTCCAAACATGCTATCAAGCCACACTGTCAAATATCATAATATTATTATTGTGATTTGAACGCCGTTGCAATTTTTGAATCCCAGTTGTACGAACAATTTCAGTTCGTACATCACTGGGGAGAAGTTCATAACTAGTAATGAAGTGGGTCCTTCAAGCCCATGCCTAGCATATTTGGATGCTTTTTAGGAGATTCGTGTGTATGTTTTGTACACACTTTGATGTGTTTGAGAGGCCATGCTGTGGATTCTCTATAGTTGACATCACTCGATTTGTGATAATCATCACCACTACTGGTACATGTTTTTAAGCGAGATATTCCAGAACTCGTTAAAATTTCAAGGATTGTTGGTCGAAGTTCAGGTTTAGGCGAAAATATCCGAACTAGGATCTTTTTGACCGACATTCCCAATTCTTCAAAAATTCTGAACGGGCAATGTGACTTAAGAATTTCTCTTTGTAGCTTGTCTAGCGACAGTTGTTGTAGTGAACACGATCCGACTAGAGTTATCAAACTTTGGGACGACAAATAGCTGTAAGAATTTGCGTGATCATCGGCAGTTCTACATGCACATAACCGCAATGCTTCAAGATGTGCCCGCGTTTCGTGTTCAAACTCGGGAGCGCGCAGAAATACGGCTATCGTGTACTCGCGATCCCAGTACTGCTCCAGACGCTTGAGAAACTTCTGGTATCCGTTGTTGCAGCTCGCTTCTGGCGCAGTGAATGGGAATGAATATGTAAGCATGTTGTAGTATATGATAGCACACGACCAGACATCACAACATCGTGGATCATATGGCAATTTTCCGCTTGTAGTAAATACTTCTGGTGCCATGTAAGCTACGCTCCCATACATTCCTGTAGCCAATGATAAACTCACAATTTTAGATTCTGTCATATTTGAGAAGACATTGACAGCGGCATCAAAATCGATAATTTTCAGCTCGCCTTTTTTCGAAATCAGTATGTTGCCTGGCTTGAGATCACGATGTGCAACTCCAATAGAATGAAGATAGTTGACACCCAATAAAAGCTGTTTGAATATGCATTCGCGCTCAGCGCGAGGCATCAGACAATTAGAGCTATTTCGTTTGTAGTCAATTATTAGTTGCTGAAGGCTTGTCCCGTCACAGTATGGAATCAAAAGTGACCATTTTCCATCTGTACATAGTGAAATCCCAATGGCTCCAAGGACATTTTTATGATTAAGCCGTTGGCCTATTACCAGTTCGTTTGCAACTGCCTTAGCGCTGTCTTGATCATTCACTCGAAAAGTTTTGCAGGCAAAGAGTGTGCCACTACGTCGCAGCTTTACCAGCTTGACTTTGTCTCTACCAAGTCCAATAACTTTTGAACCAAAAAGTCCAAATTTAGTACTAAATGATTTTTTGAATGATTGGAAGTTCCGATGTTGAGATGTGACAGGAACATAAGCTAGTGGACATAGTTCGAAATACGTACTATTGAATTGTTTTCGATGAAGCGTGGTTATCATACTGTAAATCCTTACCGCCAATGGAAAATCCCGGGGTAAGCCAGTCATATCGGGTCTTGAAAGTACTTGAAAATTTGTTTGCTCATTGATATTAGAAGTTGACACTATAGACTGAGCTTCGCTATTATTCTTTAACTCCTTATCATGACCTAAATTGTGTGAAACAAATGGTATCGATTGCCGTTTAAGCGATTCATCATGATGCAGTAACATAATAATTTTGAAAGTCTCGAAAAAGCCTTGATAGCATTGTTAAAACAAAAGAATTACGCAACCGAGATTCTATCTGATATTTATACCATGCATGTTAACTAAAGGACCTGAGTACGTCCTGATATATGTACTTTTAGTTATAATTTTATCAAATAAATGACATCAAGAAAGCACTAGTTTTGTGATAATGTAATTACAAACCAAATTTTAGCGCCTGTTTCAAGCTATCAGACTCTGAGCAACGTCTATGACGCTTTCATTATCATACGCCAAGATTACTAGAGCTTAGTACTGAGACCATCGACTGTCAAAATCTATGTGTGACTAGCATGCAATGCAATAGACGCGAGAAAAAATCATCATTTTTCAACCACTACAACAAACTCGACTCTTCCCCATTTCAAAACGTCACCATTCTTCAGTTCAACGAACCTGGCTTCAGGGATTTTCTTTTCATTCAGCAGCGTTCCCTGTTGCGACTCCAGGTCCATCAGATATGGCGAAATCCATTTTTCGCCGTTGCTGCGCACGCGTACTCTAAATTGGATTACTGCATGTTGCGCGTCCACGCCGTCTGCTTGTGATAGTAGGACATGGCAAATGGCGGGCTCGCTGCCTACAAGGTATGAAGTGCGCTGATCTAAAGCGACTATTGCGGGCCCGACTAGTCTAACTGTGCGACGTGCTCCGTGCAAACCGCGATTTGACTCCCGGTTTCGAGTAATGCTAGGAGCAAACGGTGCAGCATCTTCTGGCTCGTGATATTTCAGCACTATCTCAGGCTCTTCTTCTTGATCTGATTTAGATCCTTCGCCATTGTTTTCTCTCGACGGCTTCTTTTCCGAGTTCCTGCCGTTCTTGGTTGAAGCAGTTGAAGACTGGTAGCCTGTACGTTTCACTGTATTTTGTGCGCGTGCTAATAAGCCTGTAGGAACATAGCATGGCTTTTCTTTCTCCGCAAATGGCGACGGATCTCTTTTGATTTCAACCTTGTCATAATTGTGCTCGCCTCGACGGTCTCGGTCTTCTTTTCTACGATATGATCTGTTTTTATGGTCTCGCCGATCGTAATCGGGGGATTGGTCTCTTTGATGGGAACCACTGTGAAAATTTCGCGAACCTTCTTGATCTCGTGTATCGTTTCTTCTCCTGTATTCATTTGGTCCTTCTCGCCTGTGATGACTCCTTTCATCATTATTGTGTTCATAATTGCGTCTATCCCGATGCGTTCGGTTGTCTGTTCTTTCGTGCCTCAGTCTTTCGCCTCTTTTGTCTTCATACCTTCCTTCCCTAGTAGAGTCTCTGGGATCACTTTGACGCGACCAGCGCTCTCGATTATCATTTTCCACGCGCTCACGCCATGATCTGTCTTCTTCATTTCCCATTGTCTGATTTTTCAAAGTGTATATAGTTGACAAGTTGTTTTGTGAAATTGTCGGGATTGGGACATTTTTATGATTGTTGATTTCACTGTCTGTTTCTAGTTTTACTAATTAGTCGTGAAAAATATCCAAACTTAATCTGAAATCTCTGGTATCAATTAATAAACCCCTCGGAGAATTATCATCACCTTTAAAAAAATTATATGTTATCCGATTTGTTATATAGATGGATATTGTCTATGAATCATTTTTTATCAAGATCTACACGTTCAATCTTTCTTCTTGCTGTCTACATTGCTGCTGGGCGTCTTTGAAAGACTATTTTCAGCCTTTCCAGTTGTTTCATTGACTGTATCACCTTCATCCTCGTTTTCAACCACAAGTTTAGGCAAGTCCTTTTCTTCTGTCTTAGCTTCTTTCGTAGATTCTTTGTACTTTCCAAGTAGCTGTAAAATCAAGTCTTTTTCAGCATACAACACTACAGATCCAAGCACACCAGCAAGACCAATAAGCTGAGCAAATTGCTTAATGGTTGTAACTTGTCCCAAATACCAGGCGACGGGGATCGTCGCAACCACCGCCGCAATTGCTGTTGGTTTTGGCGCAGCACGCAATATCCATGCATACTTGGCGTCTAGATCATTAGTCGAGTCAGCCTCTCTAATTCCTGCATAATAATGTTCGATATACACGATGCACCACACAATCCGCTGGGCCATGTTGAACATATTAGCTAAAACCAATCCTTGTGAAGTCATTCCTAGAGGCTTCATCAAAACGTACGCTGCTGCTGCAAATGTGACGCTGAACACTAGAAGTGCAGACGACTGGCGACGAATATCCGAAGGTGTAGCAACAGACTGCACAAAACTCTCAAGCGCACCATTGATGGCGAGAAATGGGATATAGCAAGCATATGTGGCCAGAACCTTGTCTGCATCTGAGTCAAGCCACTGTGATGAAACCAAGAATCTCAAAACATAATGAGCTACCAGTGGTCCGAAAGTGACAGCAAAAATAGATAGGTATGTGTACACTCGTAAAAGACCTGTGAGAACGACAATGGAAACGTACCGGTTTTCACGAGAAACGGAGCCTGCAAGAAGCTTTGAAAAAAAGTTACGCAAAGCTTCTTCAATAGGCAAGAAGACAAGACGAGCGATTAATGAACCGTAGTTGACTACTACTGCATAAACGCCCTGGTCAGTCATTGGTAAAATCAATGAGATCAAAAACTTGTCACCTTCCGTTAGACAGTGCTTGAAAACAGTTTGTAACCAAATAGATCCGGCCAGTTTAGTGGTATCAGAAGAAAAATAAATCTTCTCATTAGAGTTACCACTCTTCCATATACTCTTAGGGAAAGTGATTTGGTAGGGCTTCAAGCGGGTATCTTGTACTGAGCTGAAAATGTATAGAATAGCCAGGACGGAGGAGTATGCAAATTGGCCCAATGCAAAGGCTACAATGGCGTTGTTGTCGCCTTCGCTTCTTCCCATCACCACGAACAAAACGCAGATTACGCATCGGGAGAGAATCGCTATAGATTCAAAAGATGCTCTTTTCTTGAACTGCAATTGGAACTGGTAGTATAGAAATGATGGCTCGGACAGTAGTTCTAGCACCGATGAGATGGCGAAAATGGTCACCGCAACCTTGATTGTGCGTGGATCAAACTCAGCTGACCCAGTGAAATGGACATAAAGGTATGACAAGATAGTGGACAATGGGATGCCCACTAGCAATGGCACGAAGCCGATGTTGATGACTTGCTGAATGGTGCCTGACTGAGTTCCGGCTACTGCACCACCCTCAAATCGATACACATCGGATGTTTTCCCCGTGAGTGATTCTCTCTGAGCAGATAGTCTGATGGCTTCGCGTGAAAAGTACAGACATGTTGTGATGAGAAGCTCCAACTGTGCGTTGGCGCCAAACGTGTGAGGTCCGACAAACCTAAGAACCAGTTGATTCAATGAAAAAGTCAACAGCTTGGCAAAGAACTGACCAGCAATAAGGAATGAAGCACCGGATGCCAGCGTGTTGGCCGAAACACAGACATCTTTACGGGGGATCTGGTTGTCGGACGATGCATGGGGATCTATGGAGTCGTTATGATCTATTGGTTTTCCATTACCATCAAATGCAAACGAACGACTTCTTAACCGAGTGCCAGATCCGTCAGGGGAAAGGCGGGTTGAACCTCCGTTTACGCTTCTGTGTCTTGCAATAGATCCTTGATGCGAGAGCGATCCTGATGCTGAAAAGCTTGACGGAGAAGCTTGATTCGGAGACTGAGGTCCGTTAGGATCATTGTTGGAGTCATAGATAGTCTGTAGCGCGGGAGGGATTGCATATGTAGGTGTGACAGGTACATAGTTGGCGTGGTTCGCTTCACCGCCAATTGGCTCGACAAAGATATGCGAACTTCTCTTGCGGGAATGGCGACGATATAAGGAGTTGTGGCGAACATTCAAGTCAATCGGCGCCAGCTCAGAGTCTGTGGGCGGCGCCAAAGACGCGGATCGGGGTTGTTTAGACGGGGTATAGTTGGTCATTGCTGATGTGCAAAGAAGTGTAAGAAAAAAAACAAGAGAAGGAGGTGTCTTGGATAGCATCATAGGGGGCACGGCTAACCCCAGTTATTGAAAGTTTACTCAGATTGTGGTGACCATTTTTCAGAGTCAAAGTTATCCAAAACCATCTATTAAACATTCTATCATGAAAAAAAGGATACATAAAATTATACGGAAACAACATAGTCGACAATTAGTCGACGTGATTCAAACGCTTCTCAACGACTTCTCGCCATTTTTCCGTCCAGGATTCCATTTCATTGGCATCTTGTTCTTTGCCTTGTTCACGGAGCATCTCCCCGACCATTTTACCATTCATCCAGCTCCATATGCCGTCACCCATTTTTGACGCCTCGGAAACACCTTTCCTGCCTAGCTTGAGCTTTTGTTCCGCACTCGGAGCTCGAGGAGCGCCCAAGAACGCGACGATGGCGCCTAGTTGCGATACATTAAGGGCCATGGCGTAGCGCAGAAGAGTCGAAAGCCGGTTTTGTAATTGCACTTCTGTCAGTGTGGGGTCCACTGCTGCGACGACTTCGTGAGCGTATCGTACATTGGGATTCGGATGTAGCTTGCAAACCTGGGCAAGCAGCTTACGGAAGTATTCGCTGGGTGTCATGGCTCCGTCCAGAGCATTACGTTCAGACTCTAATGGTACAGCAGTGAAGGAATTGTAGTGTTGCTGTTGTGGAGCCTCTAGCAGTAGCACCAAATTTAATAATGCAAAAATGTGTAGCTCGTCTTGTGCCGGCACCACTGCCCGAATCTTCAAGAAAAATTGAATAGCATTGTGCGCGTTGCCTGTTGCTTGAAAATAAACACCAGACAGATAGAATGTGAACGGCAGGAACTGTTCGTGTAGTTTAGGTGGGAGCTGCTGTGCGACTCGCGACACCTCTCGTAGATAGTTTGTACTGTTCCACGCCGACATAAGGAACGACTCAAGTGTCATGTACATGAGGACGTACGCCCGTAGTAGCATCAGTCGATCTCGCCGCTGAATCGCTTTTTGGAGCGACATCTGGGGTGTTGGCATAGGAAGTTGTTCAGGCTGTTGAGGATTGTTGGCTTCTGGTCTTGCTAGTTCTGTTCGAACTAGTTTGTATGCTTGTTTAAATATGCCTTTTGCGCTGCGATTCGCATCGCTAGTCGTCCGCAGTCTGATGAGACCTGTAAGCAAAAGCGCAATAATGTTGACCTCTGATAGTGATATCCACGCGACATTTATTATTCCAGTTGGCGGACTCGGTGGATTGTTGTTGGTATTGTTTGGAGCTATCGATAACGGAATCGGCAACACACCGTCTAACGGCCAAGCAGCTGATTCCGAAAGAACCTGGCTCAATTCCGGCAACAAAGTGTGCTCGAGAGTATCGTATTGTGATCCTTCCAAGGATATAAGAATCTGACATAGTAATCGGAGAACTCGTGCCTGAGGACTGATCAAATGCGCCATGTTGATCTCCGCTTGTTTCATTTCGCTAAGTGTAACCTTCATGGACTGGCCTCTACCTTCGCGAATTTCTGAGAGCACCCTTAAACCCTTTGTCATTGCCGCTAGCCCTTCCATTCCCGGTATGACTTCGATTTCTTCAAGCTCACGAGCCCCGCTTCCAGCCGATCCTTCGTGAACTAGCAATGCAGCTTTAAGAACTTTGACCTTGATCCATTCAAAGTATCCCAGTGCCTTTGCGTCTTCTGCGGCCATGTCCAGCATTTTGATTGCGCTGCGCTGACTTTTTGCCCAAGCTGCCGTTGCCGCTAACATTTTCATCTGTAACGCCGCCACAAAGTCGTTTTGCTTACTGGCAAGCGCAATCCCACGCGACAGAACCGTCTCTATTTCATCATCGTTTTGCGTTTCCTCCAAAAGTATACTGGCGAGTCGCAGACGGGCCTGGATGTGTGTATGGGGGTGTGCCGAGGGATCTGCCAACACCGTGTAGAGCGCTGATACACTGGCCACGATGAGCCGGTGGTACATTGTGATATCGCCGCGTCCGGCCGCTAGTTCCCATGAGAGCGAATGAGCCGCTGCAATGTATTCTATAGAGAGAGGGAACAGCGTCAGATGGAGCCCCGACATGTTTGGTGAAGGTGTGGATGAAATTTGGCAATGGAGAATGGGAGTTTTTACTTGAGTTTGATATTTATTGTTACTGAAGAATCTATTTAAACAGGAAATACACATTTACAACAGTTCAACCAACAATGAGGAATTACCTAGTTTGGCCTCTTCTATAGTTTCATCAAGATGCGAAATCAGATCAGCACGAGTATCTGCACGCTTGAGCGCAAAATGGCTGTATCGTAGGGTTTCGTTGATGGCTTTGGCGCGCGCAAAGACCATTCGCACAGGCTCTGTTTTGAGAAACCGCTTCACCACCCGGGATCCGTCCGCCAGTCTGTACTGGATACGAGTAGACAAGGGAGAATTTGGTGGTTCAGGGGTCTCGTCCGGCGAGATCATGGCAAACTTGTCTTCTTCAGATAGGTTTTCTTCTTCCTCAGTCTCAGATTCACCTACTGGAGCTGACGATTGTTGGCTTGAGAGGCCGACAACTGATGGTGTGGAGGATGCTGCAGTCGATGGCGGATTGGCATCGGCAGTAATCAAATCGGCCTCTTCTTCTTCACTGTATGCGTCTTCATAGTAGTCAGCATCGTCATCCTCATCGTATTCGTCATAGCTCATTTCATCGTCATCATCGGAACGGCTGTTGGTCTGATTTTGTCCCAAAGACTGTTCCATTGCAAGTCGGACTTGATCTTCTTCGGTCAATTTGCTGACATCTTGTTTCTTTTTTGACGACATTGGGTTTTTCGACTTAGGGTCCAGACTGTTGTGCTCCAAGAAATCCTCGAGCTCTTCGAGAAAGTCCGTTGGGTCTGGCAGCTGAAACTTCCAGGACTTGAGCTGTTCTCCAGTGCGTGGATCCAACAATGCGACATAGGGGTACTCATCTACATGATAGTAAGCCTTGAACTCCTGTCCTTCAGGGGAGTCGTGATTGTACTGCAGAAGAATGAAGTATTTCTTGATGAGCTTCTTGATGTCTGGATCCGCCCAGATATCTCTATTAACCACATGAGACTGAAACTCAGTGGCATTTTGAATATTGACTACAATCCACCTCTTGCGCTCGCGGCCTAGATCTTTTGCCGTTTCGAGATCTACTTGTGCAATAAGGTCATATGGAGGTTTGAATAGCCGAGCCAGTCTGGTCTGTGCTGGAGTCAGCTCTTCCTCGTTTTGTTCTTGAATACCAAACACTTCGCGTGGCAGTTCAATAGGCGCTGGCCGTTGATACGACGATTCGACAAGTGTTTCCGTCACAGGGGCAATTGCTTCTCGGACATTATCAGATCCGGCGCGTGCATACTCTTCTTGCTGTAATCGGCGAACGAGATCCTCGTCATTTTCAGTATTGGGCGCTGGAGCGTCGTTGAAGTTATTGCCGGCTTGTGAAGCGCCGGTCTGGCCACCGGATTCAAGGTACAACATTACAGCCTGCTCCAGATCATTGTCGGCAATGATGAGAAACTGCTCCGCTGCGTCAGTCGATGCGGCTGTAATTGAGCAGAAGGTAGATATGAGCTCTGAATGATCCATTTGTGTGTATGTCTGTGGTTGCAGTAGGGGGTGAGGATGAAGAAAGAAGTCATTCAGCCGTAGGGTTTGGGAGACAGTAAGAGTGCAAATGTGTGTGAGACAGTAATCGCGATGCCTTTTTAGATGCGGTGTGGGAGGCAAACTGATACCAGTTAATTACAGAAACGAATGGTTTTGAAAAGACATGTAGAATTGAGATAGATGCACTAAACAGTAGTAATAGATTTTATGGAGGCACTTTTCATAGGCATTCATTCGATTGGGGTTATATAGGTCATGATACGTAGGATGTCAAGCAGAGCGTTAAATAAACACCATGAATGCAAAAGCCAAACCAGACTCTACAATTTTGATAAGCCGAGGAGTTCGTTCAAAACTGCCTCAGTATCCTTGCCAGGCTTTATTTGATGACCTCCTGAAGCGCTGTTGTCTGTTTTGGAAGGTATTGCTCGGTTCCCGTCTTGGCCTAGATTTGTTACCAAAGCATCGGGAATCTCTTCCAAAGTAGCCAAGTCTTTAACTGGAATAATACAGGCTTCAGTAGCTTCATCAGAGATCTCTGACCACTCTGCGAAACTCTTTTTTGCAAATTCGGCTGCAAACATCTTTTTAAGTCCTGTCCACGATGAGACGTCGAATCTATTCGGTAGTTTTGTCTCGTCAAAACCCAGAAGTTTGATAAAAGCAGTATAAAACTGGGGTTCCATTGCGCCAACAGACATGTATCTACCGTCTTTTGTCTCGTACACAGTGTAGAAAGGACAGGCTACACCTTCCAACATGTTGAGTCCACGAGGCTGGTTCCATTCGACGATTGTAGCACTGGTGTTTTCGGATCGTGGGTACTTGGAGTGCGACACGAATTGCGCCAGGTACTGCAGCGACTCAACTATATTGACGTCCAGAAACCGGATCTTTTGCTGCGTAAGAGGGTCAAAAGGTTCTGCCATGACCGTGAGAACCGCAGCATACGCCGGTAACGCCAGACCGGCAAAGTCACCCAAGATGTTTGCAGGAGGAACAGGAGGCTTTCCAGGCGGACCCATTGCAGAAAGAACACCGGATGCTGCGAGATAGTTCAGATCGTGGCCTGCATGTTTTGAAGTCTGGCCAAACCCCGTGAGACGAGCTACAACAAGACGGTTTTTACGGTCGCGCTCGACTTCGTTCCAGTCAGCCATGCGCTCCAGAACACCCGGCCGATAAGTATCAAGCAAAACGTCGACTTTGTCGTTTGCAAGAAGCTTGGTGAACTGGTGGCGACCCCTTGGACTTTTTAGGTCCAGAGATATGCTGAGCTTCCCACGTGTGATAGTGTCGTCGTTTTTTCCAGACGGTCTATCTATTCGGATAACTCTCGCCCCATAGTCCGCGAACAGCTGTCCACACAAGGGTCCTGGAGCCAATCCGGCCAGTTCTAGTACTGTCAAATGAGACAATGGTTTCGGTCCTTTCATTTTGTAGAGTCAAGAAGAAGATAAGATGTTGGTTTGACGTTTTCATGATTTCAGGAGGACAACAGTGCGTTTATATGGATTGGTTTCAATCTCCGTAGCCGATAATACTAGACTAAAAGAGATATGGATTGGTTTTAATCCCTGTAGCTTATGATGCTAATCTGAAAGAGACATGGATTCTAGAATTGTGGGGTTCGGATCTCTGCGCGGCGCTCAGCTAACGCAAAAAGTAGTTTTGGGAAGGTTCCATTTGCAGGAAAACACCTGATTGAATAGTAGTTTTGGGAAGGTGCCTATTTTAGTTAAAAGTATTACAAACAGCCATAT
Organism: Saccharomycotina sp. CBS 16003; assembly: GCA_022457085.1. Taxonomy (NCBI): domain Eukaryota; kingdom Fungi; phylum Ascomycota; species Saccharomycotina sp. CBS 16003. The sequence goes on from JAJNCF010000024.1 coordinate 55,432, forward strand.
ACAGCAGCTGCTCATTTATGCCGTGTATTACCATAATTGGCAGCTTCTTTTCTCGGCAATTATGTGCCTCTCCACCTTCTCCCACTATCGATGCAGCAGCCCAAGCAAAAACCGCTCATTAACGAGAGCGCGCGGACTTTTTTTTAGCAAACCGCTTTCTCTCTCGTTTATGGGCAGCTCGCACCGTTGGCTGCTGGCTACCCGCTCAAATCTAATTCTCCGGTTCCCGACAACTCTCTTTTCCCTCTCGCTATTTTCCCTCTCTTGCGCAGTCTTCTTCTCCTTCTTTCCCCTCTCATCTTCTTTTGCTTCTGTACAAAGATACTTCAGATCATATCGCGACAATGACCCTCGTTCGCTCCGCTTTATCACACGTTAAATCATATATTCTCAGAGATCGTGCAGTGCCGCCGCCGCCGTCGTCAACAGGTTCACGGCCAAGACTCGTCCAGTACGGATACCGAATGTCTCCTGGTGATGGCGGTGCTGCAGGAGCCAGACCTCACAGAAAGAAGAAGGTCAAAAAGGTGTTGACTCTGCCACTTATCGAAGAGAAGTTCCCTGAGCACTGCTACAGTGCAGGCCCAACTCCTCTTGCTACGCCAGATCAAGAGCGTGAAGCTGAAGTGACGGCTGGCCTCAGTCCGCTAGCGCTTGTCGAATCCTCCACTCTTGATCAGAGCAGCACCAGCAGCTCCTCTTCTGACTTCAAAGACAGTGACACCGAATGCCAACCAATGCAACTGGAGGCTGTGTCAAACGACGTTTGCGCGGTTTGCTTGGACGCTTTTGAGCCAGAAGACACAGTGCGGACTTTGACCTGCCACCACACTTTCCACTCAAACTGCATTGTCCCATGGCTCTCGCGGCGTCAAGCAAAATGTCCACTGTGCATGGCAGACTACTATGTGAAGCCCGCTGTTGCCAAAGGCTGTGCCTGTGCTGATGAAAACTTGCGGATCTCGCGACGCATCGCCGAGCGCACTGCTCAAAGGCAGCAGTTGAGCGAAGCATTGCAGGGACAGGAACGAGAGCAGCAGAATCAGCAGCCACTGCAAAATAGCCGCCAAAGGGCACAGCCCACATCAACTTCACAAGACGGGCTAAACGACGACTGGCAGGTCCGTCGACGCGATCGGGCTCGTCGGTTTTGGAGGTTTGTTGTGCCTACCCCAACTGTCATTTGACATTATTTCCCCCACAAAGATTGTGGTAAGACTTTTTCAGAGTTGGCGATTATGGGCTATGAACTTAAATGTGGGACCAGATAACAAAAGTGTAGAACAGCAGACCCTGAAAAATAAACAGAATTACATAAAGCATAAAAGCAGGTGGGAGTTTGTGAACTTGATTGCCTATTTCCGCAGTCTATCTCATGTACCACTTATGCCAGAATAGGCCACATAGCAAATTATACAGAACGAAACGATATCACGAATAACTAAGGGGCAGACTGGAAACAGCTATGAGAGTGACTAGTTCAATCCAGTGAATGGTTTGCTGCGATTAAAAACGGATATATGCGTGCCCAGGTATATATATTTTTTTTCAAGCAAACCGTATACTCTCCGAGATTTCAACAAAAGGTGATTGATTCAGAGCAGTTACTGCGATTGCAGTAAATTTTCAGTATCGTATTGTAATTTTTCACTTTGCAGTTTGAAATGTCTCATTCTGTCATCATAAACAACAGCATCGGGCAGATATCTCAGGAGTTTGTGAAACAACTTGCGACAAATTTGTACTAGTACATTTTATTCTCTACAAAATTACTAAATTTATTCGGATTTTTATATCTTCATGTTCGCTAGATGGCAGCCGAAGATCGTGATTTTTGGCCAGTCTCATCCACTGCATGCACATCATGGAACGGATTGCTCGTAGTCATCTGAGACGCGTTAGTATGAACAGTGGTTAACTGCTCGCCTCTGGGAACAGCATTGCCCTTTCCCTTGGAAGCCTCGCGAATGTTGGCGTCATTAATGGCCTTTCTGCGCAGTCGGAACCAGTAGAAGCCGAATCCGCAAAGCATGGCAACAAACACAATGGGAACAATGATGGCGGCTGCCAACTGACCCTTGGAAATTCCGCTACCGCCAGGTGAAATGGAGTGTCTGCGGTTGTCAGAAGGGAGTCTGGAAATGATGGTTTGTGCTTCGTTTTTGTTGTTCAAGATGCGAATAATAGGTCCGCTCACAGTACCGGTGTGATCCGCATTGGAACCGGTACTGACAAGAGGACGCATATTGATGAACATGTATCCGTTGGTATTTCTAATACGGTAGTCTTTGAGAATACTCAACGGAAAGTATCCATCAGCATTAGAAATCCAGTCCGTTTCAAATACAATGTCTTCATTTTCTTTGATTGGCAAGTAACGGCCAAAAACTTTGACTTGAGTAATGTCATCACCGCCCCAATACGTGGGGTCCCAAGTGATCCAGTAAGTTTCGCCAATAAGCCATTCAGTACCATTAAGCGGGCTACAAAACGGATGGCCAGGAGGATTCCGTGAGTTTCCATCTGCGTTATCAGGAGGTACTCTGTTTCCGAAGCATCGTAGCACAGGAGGAATCGCCTTTGGTGTAGGGTAGTTAGAAGGTGGCGTGGGTGACGCACTGATAGTCTCTTTTCCTGGGGTCACGATAGATGGAGTAATCATAATAGGAATCCCGGACCCGTCTAAACTGACCCAAGGTGTTGCTTTGGCAGAGTCGGTTTTGGAGGCCGGCGAGGCAGAAATAGTGACACCGTCAATTGTAGTGGCAGTGACAATCTCTCGCACTCCGTTGGCATGTGTTGACGTCCAGATAGACTGGCCAATAACGTTCTGTGCACGTTTGTTCAGCACTTCTACTGTTGGCGATGGAACGTTTTCGGGAATGGCAGCGGCCAAACCTGCAGCCGCCATATTAGTCAAGGACGCGATAGTAGAGAATTTCATTTTAACTTGTAGATGTTGTATAGTTTGACACCACAAACAATCAGAAAATACTTTTGAAAACCAGCTGAATTAACAGAGTAAAATCATTTGCAAATTTTAACCAGAATTCAAACGATATTTATACTCTGCGTATTTCAACAAAGTCTTGTATTTTTCTTCCAATTGTACCAAGAAAATCCGAAATAGGCAAAAAGCCCAGATCTTTTGTAGAAAATTCATTGGTTCAAGTGATCAGTTGGCATCCATTGAGATTCTGGGCATTACGTTGATTGGTCAAACTATGAAACTGATCGTTTAGATAAATGATTTCTCAATTGAGCCAGAAGAAAAAAGACTCTTATACCTGGATGTTTAGGCAAGGAAGCACTGCAAGTTCTGTCTTTCAACATGCCTTATTGTATCATTCTATACTTTAAAAGCTATGTATGATTTTACTGATCTGATGTTGATTCGTATCAACGAGAAAGATATCGGTGAAAAGCATGAACGAACAACCGCAAACATCACCTATAGTATCATGACTAAACCTTGTCTTGGCTAATCTTTTTCATCAGTCACGCGTTTCGTTTTTAGTTTGCACAACTCTTTTCAGATATATTTCCAAATATAGCACCTTCCCAAATAAGAATGCGACATAACTAATCAGCCATCACACATATACCTTGTCTTGACCCTAAAGTCCCTGCCGTTTATTGGCCAGCACAATTTCACCCGAAAGATACTACCTCCATCTACTTACTTCTCTCGACACCCCGTTGTTGACCGATCACCACCGACACCTACGCATCTCCCAGCATATCTCGGTTTTTGGCCAATTGATCCTTAGCACGTCATGCTTTCTATTGCTCACAGATCTCGGTCTGCGTTTCTTGCCGCAAATGCAAGAAGAACTTTTTCTTCAGTACGTTTGACTGTCTCCTAACCGCTAGACTCTAGCCCAGTATGCTAACTCTACACAGTCCATGAAGGCAGCTAGCCATATGGTTTTTGAGGGAAAACTCATTGATGATCCCGTTGTTCAAAAGACCGCTCCCGTCACTCCTATCAAGGCCCCTGAACCACCAGTGCAACCCAAGACTGGAAAGAAATCTCACAGATTCCGCAACTTTGTCCTTTCGACTGTTTTCATCGGTGCACTTGCATACGGAGGAGCCGCCTACTACTCGCTACAAAACGACGACGTTCACGACTTTTTCGTAGATCAAGTTCCTTTTGGAAGCGAAATCATGGACTTTATTCTCAGCAGAGAGTTCCAAAAGTTGAGTAACTTTTCTAAAGCTACATCCAGTGTCGGCAACACTCCCAAGACACCAGAATTAGAGCAAGTCAAGGTCGAAAAGGCTGGTGCTACTTGGAAGGCCGTTCCTGAGCCCGCCGCCGTTGATATCAGCAAGCCCGGTCCCCATCTTTCCGCAAAGCCTAAACGCGGCACTCAATTGCCCTTACTGACCGCTCCTAAGGGCGCAGATGCCACTGTTCATCAATCCATTGACGTGCTCAACGATTTTATCAAATCGATCAACGAATCTAAGCAATCTTCCGAACAAGTCGAAAAGGTCAGCAAGCAGCTCGAAAAACTTGCGGCCCTTATTGCCGAGACCAAGGCCTCTTTCAGCAAGGAAATCAGCCGCCAGGTTCAAGAAAACGTTGCTAACGCAGTTTCTCCCGGACCTAACGATACCGAAATTGCCGCCGCTATTGAGAAGCAAAAGGCACAATGGATGAACGATTTTACCGAAGAACAAAAGCGTTTGCAATCTAGCTACAACGACCGTCTTAAGCACGAGATTCAAGCTACACAACAAGTCATCTTTTCTCACGCCAAAAACCAGCTTGTTGCCGTCAACACTGAGCGCGAGAAGCAGTTTGCTAAGGAGATCAAAGACCGCGTCGAGAAGGAGCGCGATGGTAGACTTGCCGGTTTGGAAGAGCTGCAGACTTCTCTGAGAGATATCGAAAAGCTCACTGTCGAGGCTGATGCTGCTATTGCAGAAGCTGATCGTAATGCTCAGCTCCATATTGCCATTGGCACTCTCAGAACAGCATTGCAAGCTGACCGTCCTGTAGCGTTGCGTCCTTACATTGAAGCTGTCAGAGCTGCCGCAAATGACGACCCGCTTTTGCTGGCTGCTTTGGACAGTGTCCCTAGTGAAGTTTACGACCAAGGAGTTCTTACTCGTCAACAACTTGCTGCGCGTTTCCATCTTCTTCAAAACGAGATCCGCAAGGTCAGTCTTTTGCCTCACAATGCTGGTATTGCCGGCCACGTTGGATCATTGATCTTCTCCAATCTGTTATGGTCTAAGAAGGGCTCGCCCAGTGGCGACGATGTTGAATCCGTGTTGGCTAGAACCAACTATGCATTAACTACGGGTAATGTGGTTGATGCTGTTGCAGAGGTCAACTCATTGAGCGAGGTTCCCAAGCGCTTGGCTAACGATTGGTTGGCGCAAGGAAGAAACCGTTGCGCTGTTGAGTTTCTTGTTGAGGTTATAGCCGAAGAGGGTAAGCTGTGGAATGTTTCTAATTAGAAGAGGATCTGGTGATGATTAGAGGAGTATAAAATCTAAAAAATTCAAATACATGTCATTTAGTTGTTTTTGTTTGTAGGATCGTAAGTTGTGATTGTTGTGAAACGGGCTGGTTTCGATGAGCGTAGAATCTATTTATGAGTATCGAAAAGCACACGAAAACAGGGTATTTTGAAGAAGAAACTTTGTATGCTTGATTTGGGACCTGATTGTGAGATTTGGTGATCTTGAGATTAGGAGCTAAATGATGTTGTTATCTGTCAGATTTCATGCTACTTGGGAGCATTGTTTTCGCAGTGTGAACTTGTTTTCCTCCTGATTTCTCATTGCACCTGTATAGCATCTTCGCCATCATGAACTTTCTCAGGGGTCTAATCTCGTCACAAGACAAACCAGAACTGGTTTCAATTCCTTCTGGAGAATTGTATCATATTCAAGAGCTTTCCAGAAAGTGTGTTTTCCGACTTGCGGCTGCGCATATCAAAAAGTCATCAACACCGTTCAACTATCAGCTGGTGATTGAACGCATTTACGAAGAAGGCGAGGAGGAGTTGGAAAACGAAGGAGACGAAACCGATGAAGATGAAGATGAAAACGACGAAATGGTGTTTTTGCTAGACGAAGTTCTACGTCTTTCTTATACAATTGATGACGATAACCAGATTGTCCTCATGTGGAGAGATATGAGCGGAGTCAAGCAAAACCGATTTGAATTCGTGTGTGACCCCGATACAAAGCCCAGTGTTTTGGACCAGTTCGACCTAATGGCCAAGAAGGCTCAGTACGAGAAAAAGAACCGAATTCCAGCTTCTAATGCATCTACTGCCGACCTTGACAGTTTCGAGTTCGAACCGATTGTGGATAAGCACCAGTTCAAGCAAAAAGAGGGCGAAGAAGACTTGATCAAAACCGATGCTACACCCATCAAGCAGAAGTTTTCAAGTCAAGAAGTTACAGAGGAGATTGAAGAAGTCCAAGGTGTGCTTGTCTTTGAAGCCGATGTCGCTTTGCATTTGTTTGATCCTGTCCAAGGTGCATTTGTACAAAAGCTCCCGGAGGCACAATTGTCTCTGTACGACTTTGGCGAATTTGAATATTGGCTTGAAGTCGATGGCAAGAAAAAGAAATATATTGGGTTAGAGGTCGATGATAAAATGAATCCAGTCTTCAATTTCGAGCATTTATCGTTTATTTTCAATTTCTTTACGGATACCAAAGCGTACTCCTGGCTGCTGAAGTTCAAAGATTACGATGAACTGGACAGGTTTCAAGATTCGTTTACACAATCTCTATGGCAACATACGCATCAAACTAAATGGACCAATCCCAAGACCGATGACAGAGACTATCTTGCCGAGACGTTCAAAGAAATCAATGTTGAAGACGAGGAAGAGTATGGTGAAAGCTCTACAGATGAGGAAGAGGATGGTGAGAATTACGAGGCCTCGTCAAAGGCTGAGGACGAAGAATATGATGAAGACGAAGAATATGACAATGCTGAAAAGATGCAGGGTGGAGGTAAAAATACGCAGCTGGCAGTCGGAACCAACACAGACCGATCTTTCGTTGTTCGTGAAGACAAAATCGGCGTATTTGCTCAGACAGATAACAGCCTTCAGTTCCGTACAACCATTAGCAACATCAAAAATACCAGAGGCCAATCGTTCACTCCCGCAAAGATTCAACTACACGCTCAAGATACTGCTATGCTTTTGCAGAACCCTAATGACCCATCCTCGCTTTTCAAAATGGACTTGGAGTACGGCAAAGTGGTTGAAGAGTGGGATGTTGGTGCGCAAAATGGCCTCACCTCGTTCGCTCCTAGTAAGAAGTTTGCCCAACTGACAAACGAACAAACAATTGTCGGTACGTCTTCTCAGAGCTTGTTTAGAATTGATCCTAGACTGGCTGGACTCAAACTTGTTCAGGCAGAAAACAAGAGCTACGCTTCTCCTGTCAACTTTTCGTCTGTAGGAGTTTCCGAGTCGGGATACATTGCAGCGGCTTCTAAAAGTGGTGAAATCCGGCTATACGAGCAGCTTGGAAAAGTTGCAAAAACACTGTTGCCTGCTATGGGCGATGCTATTATTGGCATGGACGTGTCGGCTGATGGACGCTGGGTTTTGGCTACTTGTGCAACCTACATTTTGCTTGTTGATATTATGATCAAGGAAGGATCCAACGCGGGACATGTTGGATTTACACATAGATTCGGCAAAGACACAAAACCAATTCCTAAGCGTCTTCAAGTTTCACCCGAACATCTTGCTCAAATGCAAGTTGAGACTGGTCTGCCACTCAAGTTCACAGTCGCAAGATTCAATACGGGTGTAAACAGTAAGGAAGAGACGATTGTGAGTAGCACAGGTCCTTATGTAATTACGTGGTCACTCAAGCGTTTGTTCAGAGGAGACAGTACGCCCTACTTGATCAAACGGTACAATACCAAGGTTATTGATGATAACTTCAAGTTTGGGTCAGATAGGGATTTGGTTATTGCACTTGAGAACGATGTGGGTATGGATGATAGTCGAACTCTTAGAAGGGCTAATAGAGTCTCTATTGCAACTGCGCATAAGAGAATCCAGCCACTACCTAAAGACGAAATTGTCCGTACACCTTATTGATAGGCTAGGTCTGCGACGGGAGTTTTGTTTGATTGATGTTTATTATTGTATAATATTTTGTAATGCTTGTCAGTGTATATCAGGATAGGTTCATGAATTACAATGTTTGTTATTCCAATGGTTGCAAATTGCTTTAAAGGACCTGTACGGTTTCACGGGTTTGCTTATGCAAAACAAGTGTTTTAGACTAGACGTTTTACGGTTGATTGAATAAGCGCAAAACTACCGATTAGACTTGCGCTTTTGTGGTATCCATGAGTTCATATCCTGCCAATTCCATGTTTGAAAATCTACGAGTTAGAATGATACTCAAGATCCGCTTTTTCATCACATTAGAGGTCGGTTTAAACATAATAATGTAAAACACTGTAAGCATGGAGAACGGTAATGCAAAAATGACAAGCAACACGATAGCACCAATTATTCCAGCATCTTTATCCAATCCCTCAATAGCTATAATTTTTCCATTGTTCTGTTTTAGCTTGGCCATTGTGCTTTTGGACACAAGTACAGAAGGGATAGTTACCTCGTCTTCCAAGTCAGTTTTCATTCTGAACAATGTCCTCCTATCGTCTTTGTTGCCGACGATTACAGCTTTGGCGCCGCTCTTTTGTAACTGCATAACTTTATCATAATAATGACACTGTCCTTGCTCAACCAGTGCAATCTTGTCTTTCAGCAGATCACCTTCAATAGCTTCGCATCCGTAAGTTCCTTCGGGCACCATCGCTATTTGCGCCTCGACTGGTTAGTGGAGGTTGGGGCCGAACGCTGCGGGCTTTGCAAAGAAAGTAGTATCGGCTTCGAATATCTTCACTACTGCATTTTTATAGATATGATTAGGACTATGAGATCCTGGTCTCAAAGATTTGGCTACCACTAAAAAAGTAGACAAGAGCACACAGATTCCCAGGAAACCCATTATTGCACAAATGAATCCCTCGAAAAAGAGGAGTTTCAAACGACGATGTTTACCTTTTTGGTGTTTTGGCGTATCCTGCATTTTGGTGTTTTATACGCTATGATGACAGCTTGTTTAACAACAAAAATAATGTTTACAAGTGTTTTTGGTAACGTTTTATCGGCTCTGAATACCAATTATTTTTCAATGTTCTAAATAGTGTTGTGTTACCAGAAGCATTTCTGGCAATAGTTGGGAAAGAGAATGGAAAAGGGGAAGATCTTGGTAAATGTGAGAAGTGCAGTCAGTAACCAGCAGTTGTACAAAGCGGTATTTTTATCTGCCGATTACCGCTGTGCCCTACAACTTGAAATTATTACATACAGTCGGCTCGAATTTATTCCTATCGCTGTCTAAGGTCCCTTGACACATCTGTTAGATGAAATTTAGAAATCTGAAATTAATTTTTTCATCATTTTCAATTACGGCCATTCCAGTCATCATCATATTTCATTGTATTTTACAGCGTTGTATAGCGACGAATACGTAGATTAGCACTTGTTATCAAAGCTCTTTGCCATACTAGTATCTAGAATAAAATGTTCTTAACTGAATGTTATAACAGCAATTGAAATAGCACAGAACTGTCAGATTGTGGAAGGGTTTGGAGATTCACATTTCTTAATTATAATCTCAGATGGACAAGATCAACTCATGCAAAAGTGCTTTATTGGTTAGATTAAATTAGTCTGCTTTTTGTGTGACTGAGCTGCAAATGATGCAAATATCTTTAAAATTCGTGATTTATGGGCTCAACACGTAACTATCACTCGTTGGTTTAAGACTTGGTACACCGTTAATGAATTTTGATTGATATGTACACGATGCCACGCTAGGTGCGCTTGCAGTTTACTTTTGATATTTTACAAATGCGATAAACTTTGTAAACTGAAAGAACGACCAAGAGTTCATTGATTGAAGTGACAGACTCCGCCCTCTGTTGGGCTCAGTTTCCTGGGTCTTCAGTTGCACTTCCATGACAAAAGTTGGTCCTCAAGATTTAGAAATATTACTCTGCTATCACAAATCGTAACTACAACACTCGCTCCAAAATATCAACTCGAATATGTGTTTTGAATCTCTCCTCTTCAAACTAGCTACATTATATCCGGCGGAGGATCTGATAATGTGAAGCCAAAACAAACATGAAAAACCTCAAGATCGTATGAAAGCGAATATGTGAAGGAAATAGTTTACGGTAGCGACTCTAGAGTCTACAATGTCCTTGGGCTTTCCAAAGACAGATTTTGCTACACTTTTGAACTTATACAACCAAGCCCATTGTTGAGAAACCCTTGCAGCGTTTATCCTTCATTGTTCAAAGTCATGCATCAAACAGATCAGCTCAATAAAGATTTCAGCTAAGTAGACGTACACTGTGTGTATTTCCTACTTTCAATGTTTGTTTAAGCCTAATTATACTGCTCAATATAAACAAAACCGTCTCTTTGAACTGCTCAACAAAACTATTTAGGAGGTTCGATGGAATAGCGAATGACGCGAGCAAAAGCTTCAGGTCTTTTTGCAAGAACTTTGATAACTCTAGTAGGGCATTTGCATATCGATAAGTAGTTAGCAAAAAACTTTGCAAAGTCCTCGGGGATGTAGTTTTCTCAACTTCCGAAACCATAATCTCGATATCGTTTTCAACTCTGTTCGAACATACATCGTACATTTGCTCGAGAAAATCAGAGCTGAATTCAAAATCTTCGTTGTTGAAGTCCTCAACAGCTTCAGCCTCTACTATCTATTCTGGCAGTCACATGCATCTCTTCTTCAGTCGGTAATGCTTCATGCGAGTTAAAGAGAGTGAAGGTCGTTGATTGTTGGGCCATTGGAGAATTCAAGTAAAGTTGAGTAGATGTATCAAAGATAGTAGATGATAATATAGTGTTTGTCACTGTCTGAAAGATATGGGATTAGTTTACTTTCATTAACTGGTAAATCCAAAGCAATTTATATATGCATCAAAAAGACGCTTTACCACATTTATCAAAAGTATTAAGATCTGGGTTGCATCAACATTGGCAGTTTTGTAGATTTGATTAACTTAAATTCGAAAACTACGAAATCATTACATTTTACTTTCAACAAGTTTATTATATAAAAACACGTTTTTGCTGTCTCATCAAGACATTCATGAGAAGTTGTAGATCAGGGGAGCTCAATGATAATTATAAGCATGTGTATGTCGATTGTTCATGTCAGTAGTAGCAACTTTATCAGTCCTTTCCCAAAGCATGAGATGTTCACCTCTCTTTTCTCCACTCCGTAATTCTTTTGACAACTATTTATGTTTTATGTTGTAATACGATTTTGGCTAGCGCTTATCAAGATGGATTTTGGGTACTTAGACATGCTTGAAAGTAGCAGGGTCTTGACTTGTAGGACACCAAATCAAAGATGCACATTTCGATTTTTTTGACAAACACTTAACATGCCACGAATTCGCGAAATGTCATACTAGATGCATGATTTGAAAAAGAATCAAAAAAAAAAAAATCAAAGCTCACGATCAATTATTGAACTCCAATCCTAGTAAACGCAGCCGCGGTTTTTATCGTGTATTACACTTTTGACACTTCACTGTTTTCTATGTTCTTTGAATTCAAGGGTTGAGATTCTTCCAACTCCAAGTCTGAAGATTCTCTGGTACTCACGTTTTTGAACATCGGTATGTTTGTGGAGCTGATATTCTGTGATATCTTGAAATAACAAAAGACCAAAAACAGTATTATTGATGGTGCGCAAATTAGCAGTGTAATGGCAAATTCGCTGAAATTCAAAAAGTTATCTGATCCCTTGATCACTATAATTTTTCCGTTTTTCTCTTTGAGCTCAACCATAGTGTTTTTTGTCACAAATACCGAAGGAATGTTTACTTTGTCCTCCAAGTCACTGTACATCTTGACAAGTTGTTTTCTGTATGTTTTGTCGCCAACTATTACTGCTCTTGCACCACTCTTCTGTAGCTGCATGACTTTATCATAGAAATAACACTCCCCTCGCTCGACCAGTGCAATCTTGTCTTTCAACAAGTCACCTTCAACAGCATCGCAACCGTAGGTCCCCTCGGGCACGGCCGCGATTTGGGCTTCGATCGGTTTCTGGATATTGGCGCCGAACACCGCAGGCCTTGCAGGGAAGGTGATATTGGAGCCAGAAATCATCACCACTGCATTTTTGTAAACATAATCAGAATTATGCGCCTGTGGTTTTGGAAATACAATAACGTTTAGGAAAAGCGGCCAGATCACACAGGCACCTAAAAAAAGGATTGCCTTCACAATAGTTCTTTTGGATGTGAGTGAGTCGATAAAGCCTTGTTTTACTGATTGATTATGTTGCGTACCCTGCATTCTAGTGTCGGATGTTGTGTTGACGGGGGGAGTTGTTGAGCAGCTCAAAAAGATTTTAAATCTCTATCGTTGGCCATGTAGTATCGGCTTTGGATTCTGATTGTTTCAGTATTGTAGATAGTATTGCTGGAAGAATCTCTAACGATGGTTGAGAAAGAGAATATTATGAAAAGGAGAGATTTCATAACCAGAGAAACGCAGACAAAGATTCGGTACCTGTAAAAAGCGGTATTTTTGGCAGTCAGTTACCGTTGTGCCTCGTAACAGAAACATTCTTTCGTAAATCGTTGCGAGGAGTGATGTAGCAAGTGGGGACGCGTAAAGTATTTGCAGATCACAAGTGCGAGCTACACGGTGGGTGAGCAGAGTGCCAAAGAGATAAGAACAAGCGCAGGATCTTGTTATATTGTTTGCAAGCTGTCAGAATACAATTGTGGCAAATGACAGTTTTGTGGAAGTTCGATAGCTATTCACGGTTGCTGAAGATTTGGTACGTATCACTGAACAAAACAGTTGATCTTGTGTATTAGACACCTACACTCATCCGCCGTTCAATCTATAGATGGCTGACTTGACATGGGCTCGTTGACCTGCCGAATTACGTACTTACTTAAAATGTTGCCAATTTTGCTAACCTCGACATTGTTACTCGTTGCCATATACCGCAATACTGTAAATTGAACCTGAACAATTTTCAGCAATTCTAAACTCCAGTTACAACTCGCCAATCCAGATTCATCTTAACCCAGTAAAATCATCAATTTTCATAATCTACACAATTACCTTTCATGTTCATATATTGATCTTTTTGTAATATATCTTTTTCCTCCATCTACTCAAGCAACTTGGTGATCTTACCAATTGCAATTGTAGTTCCTTGGTCTCTCAAGGTGAATCTACCCAATTGAGGGTAGTCATCATAAGACTCCACACAAACAGGACTGGCGGTTTCCAAAACAGCAATAATCTTCATACCCTTCTTAGCGAAAGCAGGAGGCTTCTTGGACTTCTTGTTGGTACCCTTTTGTAACTTGTGCAAAAGCGCAGTGAAAGTGACTTCTTCCACAGCAGTATGGACGTGCAAAACACACGAGAAACCAGTCGACAGAATACTGCTGAGCTCGACAATGGCAACTTGGGCCTCGAATCTAGTGACGGTGTGGACAGGGTACTTGATAGAGGTCAAAACGAAACCCATTTGCACGTCTTCTTCTTCAATGTTTCTGAGACGCAAACGCACTTGCTCACCGCAAACGGCACCGTTGACCTCGGCCTCAGTCTCGTTATACACGGTGGCAACTTCGACTTGCGCCTTGTTGGGCATCATAATAAGCTGTTGACCCTTCTTGACGGCACCAGACTCGATCTTACCCTCGATAATAGTACCAAGATCCTTACCCTTACCAGAAACGGGAAGCATGAAAGGAGCATTGATCTTTCTGTTGTCCAAGGGAAGAGCATCCAAGTACTCCAAAAGCGAAGGACCAGTGTACCAAGGACAGTCCTTAGGGTCAACTCTGTTCTTCAAACCAGCACCAGTGAAACCAGAGACAGGCATGAAGACAACGTCGGTCTTAAGGTTGTATCCGGTACCACGCAAGAAAGTCGACAGCTTACCGGTACACTCGTCAAATCTCTCCTTGGACCATTCCACAGTGGGGTCGTCCATCTTGTTGATGACAACAATCAATCTGTTGACACCTTGGGTTTTAGCAAGAATGGCGTGCTCACGGGTTTGACCACCTTTTTCGAAACCAGTTTCGTACTCACCCTTTCTGGCGGAAATGACCAAGACACCGACATCGGCTTGCGAGGCACCACCAATCATGGAAGGAACGTACATCTTGTGGCCAGGGGCATCCAAAATGGTGTATCTACGGTTGTCGGTTTCAAAGTATGATCTTCCGACTTCGACAGTCTTACCTTGATCACGCTCCTCCCTGTTGGTATCCATGATCCAGGAAAGGTACCAACCTTGACGGCCGGCATCCTTGGCATCACGCTCGTACTTTTCAACGGTACGCTTGTCAACTGCGCCAGTGAGGTAAAGAATGTTACCACCCATTGTGGACTTACCGGCATCGACGTGGCCCATAAAAATGATGGAAAGATGCTCCTTGGTTTCGCCAGCACCGAACAAATCGGCAGCAACCTCCTCGTCGACCTCTTCTTCAGGAACAATAGGAGCGGCTTCCTCCTTTTTGGACTCTTCTTTCTTGAGTTCTTCCTTCTTGGGCTCAGCAGCAGGCTCCTCCTTGGGTTCTTCCTTCTTCTCAACAACAGGCTCCTCCTTCTTTTCAGCGACAGGCTCCTCTTTCTTCTCGGCAACAGGCTCCTCCTTCTTTTGCTCGACAACGGGCTCCTTAGCAGCAGGAGCAGGCTCGGCAGCCTCCTTCTTCTCAGAACTGAGAGACAAAACAGGCTTCTTGGGCTCTGATCCAAGAGACAAAACCTTCTTGGGAGCAGCAGTAGAAGCAGCCTCCTTGGCTCTAGCAGCTTGAGGGTTGTTCAATTCGTCGTCAGTGGCGGCAGGAGCAGCAGCAGCGGCAGATTTAGCGGCAGCAGCCTTGGCTCTGGCGGCAGCGGGGTTGTTGAGCTCGTCGTCAGTAGCAGCCTTTCTGGCAGCAGCCTTGGCTCTAGCAGCAGCAGGGTTGTTCAAGTCATCGTCGTTAGAAGCAGATTGATATTGATCCAGAGTCATTGTGTTGTCTTGTTGCTGGTTGTAGTTGTTGTAGTTATTGTAGTTGTTGTAACCACCTCTGCCTCTGTAGCCACCACGGCCTCTGTAACCACCTCTTTGGTTTTGGTATCCTTGGTTGTATCCCTGGTTGTAGTTCTGGTTGTATCCTTGGTTGTAGTTTTGATTGTACCCTTGGTTATAGTTCTGGTTGTATCCTTGGTTGTAGTTTTGGTTGTATCCTTGGTTGTAGTTTTGGTTGTAGCCTTGATTGTATCCTTGGTTACTGAACTGGTTGGGATTGAACGACTGCGAGTTGGGATTGAATCCCTGGCCGTCACCCATGTTCATGTTACTGAAATCGCGGTTGAACTCTTCACCGCCGTTGTTGTTATTGTTGCCGGACATGTTTGGATCTGGATTGTTTCTACGTCGGAAATTTTGGATTCAGATATGGCCAAAGTGTACAAGCAGAAAGGTCAGGTTGGGCCAGCTGGAAGAGAAAAAATTTTATGGTGGTGAACGCAACTGTCAGGTAAAGTTCCCTGAAACAGCATTGCGGCGGGAACTGGTAAGGGTTTAAAGCGGTATTTGGACGAGTTTAAGGCAGTGATGACGATACCAGCAATTGAAACTACGGTCTACGCGCGAAACAGAGCGACAACGGCTGAATAGAACATAAATAGATTAAGCAGATATGAATAGGCATTAAAGCAGTGAATAAAAGCAGGAACAAAGGCGCGTTAGTGCTGAAGCGTGGGTTTTGCCGAGTCCTCAATCAGAATGGTGATCAGCTCCTGTAGTGGCGCAAACTCCTTCTGGTCGACGAGGTGGAATTCGTTTGAGAACAAAACAAAGTGCTTAAGCGAGGTGTTCAAGTGGGGTTGCAGACCGAGCTCTGTGATCTGGTCGAAATGATGACAGTAGATGTGTGCGTAGACTCTGAACAGACGCTTGAGAATGTTGCGAAAGACCTGTGGCGAGTACTTGCTGAAAGGGTACCCGCTTTGAGCAGGGAAGATATTTGCGTCGTCAATATAGCTCTGGACCCAGATCATGAGGTTCTCGCAGTACTCCGGGGCGCACATTTTAGTCGGCTTCTTGTAGTTTGCGCTGTTGGGGTCCTGCCAGAGGTACTCGTACTCCTCGGTCGCGATCATGCGCGGACAGGTTTTGGGCGAGCAGAACTCGGTGATGGTGCCGTAGAGCATGTTGAGCTGGTTGTAGAAGTCGACGACGTGCACCGCGACCCACTCGTTGAGGTCTTCGCCCTCGGGCAGCAACACCGCTTGTTTCAGTGATCCGGATCCGAGTGTTGCTTCAGCGTATTGTCGCAAAACCTGAGACACGACACCGTTACTGGGAGCACTGGTGAACATGGGTGTCATCCCGTTGGCTACGGTTCCGCCAGCCCCTAAAGCAGACTTGCTCTTAAGCCCGCGAGCATTGTTGAGATGAAGACTTTGAAAGAATGAGGACATTGTTTGTGGATGATTGAATGGGTTGTCGAATTGTTAGATCGTTGGATTGATGTTGATCAGAGGTGCGTTCAAAAGCGCAGCATATAAAGAAAGCCGACGATATCTCTGCAAGCGCGTTGTTATGGGAGTTTGTGTGGATATGAGTGTGTTTAGAGCTCAAGTGTTGGGAATGTCAACAACCGCATTAAGCAAGTGAGGCTGGTAGTTTAGGTAAAGATGTGTCATGATGAGGTAATAGAAAAATGATTATGTAAGGGTCTTTTTGAACAAATAGTGAGATCCGGACTTCACATATCATTTATTGAGTCAATCAGTAGGATTATAAAAACAGTCGTGATAAAAATTAAGAATGATAAGAGCAAGGAAAATTATTAGATTTGTTGTTCAGTTTGTAGCAGAAAAAGTGGTATCTTGATTTTAGATCTACTGTGTGAAAGATATTTGCAACATTCTCTTCGAAAACTCACTTGAATCAAAAAGAATTACAATCATATTATAAGTAACGAGCTTGCAGACAACCAATTCTGCAAATAGAGCTAATTAAAAGATATAGAACTGTGTCTACGAAAGTCTCACAACTTGTGCTTGGTTCGGCAAGATCAAGATCCTTTCAAACCTCTCTTGATCTGTGTTGATCTGTGTCCAAGCCAAAATAGACCGCGACTTCCCAAAAGGGAAATGAATTTTCAACACACATGACTTTTCGTGATTTGAGTGTCTTGATCGCGACGACAAGATCAGGGATTACAACTTCTTCAATTGTTATCAGTTCTCGCCTTCCGTTCTCTTTCTCCTTCTTCTTCCTCTTTTCCAATCACAATATTTTAACGCAAACGAAACAATGGCCGACGTTGACCACTCCATCTCGCGAAAGCTCAAAGACACTGTACGTATGACGTCCTTCAACGATTCTTTGTCATAAACCAAAGTCTGACTAATTGTGCATTTTCCCAGGCCGCAGGATTCGTAGGCGGCGCGACACAGGTGCTTATCGGACAGCCGTTTGATTTAGTAAAGGTCCGGATCCAAACCGGCCAGTTTAAAACGCCGTTTGAAGCCTTCACCCAAACGCTCAAAAAGGAAGGCCCGGCTGCGTTCTACAAGGGCACCGCTGCGCCGCTCTTTGGCGTCGGAGCCTGTGTCTCGGTACAGTTCTACGCGTTTCACGAGACAAAACGACAACTGTTGAAGGGTTCCGATCGCCAGCAGCTCACGTATCCACAGTTCTACGTGGCCGGTGCCGTTGCCGGAGTGGCCAACAGCGTGATCACGGCGCCCGTTGAGCAGATCCGGATCCTGTTACAAACACAACCGGCCACTGCCTCGGTCGGACACCCGGTCTACTCGGGACCTCGGGACGCGGTGCGCCGGATCTGGGATGCACACGGGCTGCGCGGGCTGTACCGAGGGCTCGGCGTTACTGTGCTGCGCGAGGCTCAGGCCTACGGAGTCTGGTTCCTGACCTACGAGTTCCTCATGTCACGTGCAATAACTGCTACGGGGAAACGGTCCCGTGACGAGGTGCCGACCTGGCAGTTGATGCTGTTTGGCGCATTGGCTGGCGAGGCGCTATGGCTCGGATCGTATCCGCTGGATGTAGTCAAGTCACTAGTGCAGAGCGACTCGTTTGATCCGAAAACCAGCAAATACCAAGGCAGTGCGGTCCGCGCGTTCCGGAACACGATCACGGGTCCCCAAGGCTGGCTCGGGCTATGGCGGGGGATTGTGCCGACGCTGCTGCGAGCGATGCCTGCCTCGGCGGGAACGTTTGCGAGTGTGGAGTTGGCGTTGCGAGTTCTGGGGTAATCAAAGTGCTTCGACGCTTGTGATTGGAGAAGAAAATAGAGTTTAGATAAGGTTTCTCTGTTTTTGTGGAGGAAATAGCGATTTTCTCCTGCTTCCGCATGGCCTTGGAACAATAACTTGGAGATATTATTGAAAAATTGTGAAATATCCGCGCTCTGACTCTTTTTTTGCGGGAGATTGCTCCTGGAATACAGTCACCGATCAGTGAAAAAAAAAAGTTAGGTATATAAACAAGCCATTCTAATCAAAGTGAAATATTCATTATCAGCAACATTATTTTTCATCAAAACCAATAGCAAAACCTTTCCATATCAAACTCCACAAAATGATCTCGCGGAAATCCAGCTTCGACATGTCTTCTATCTCTAGCTCCAGCTCAATGTCTTCTATTGCATCACTCACAGATCTATGCCAAAGCCCTCCGGGGACCTGCTGTATGCTCAGCGGCGAGAGCGAACAGCTCGTGCGTCTGCGCCAGGCCAACGAAAAGATCGTTGTTGTCATGGTCGGTCTGCCTGCTCGCGGCAAATCGTACATCACCAAGAAACTCGTCAGGAATCTCGAGGCCACCGGTGTGCATTCGCAAATGTTCAACGTCGGCAACACACGACGCAAGTGCGCTAGTACACAAACATCCGGACACGCATCGACACAAGCAACAACAACACATACAGCCGACTTCTTTGATCCTAAAAATACAAAGTCTAAAGAGACAAGAGAACAATGGGCCATGGAGACTCTTGACGAGCTGCTCGAGTATCTGTATCAAGGTCCTGGCCAGGTCGGCATCCTTGATGCTACCAACACCACTGTACTGCGACGACAGAATGTCATTCAGCGCATCCAGCAATACCATGCACAGCAACAACAGCAAACACAGCCAAAACAACAGAATCAACTACACACTTTTAAACACTGCTCGCAGCGTTTAAAAATCATGTTTGTCGAGTCCATTTGCGACGACGAGAGAATTCTGCAGAGAAATGTGCAGCTCAAGCTGTCTGGCCCCGACTACCGCACTGTGCCTGCTGATGCTGCACTTGCCGACTTTGAGTCGCGCATGCTCAACTACATGAAGGTCTACGAGACTGTTCATCTCGACGAGGTGTTTGGTTCAAACTACACATCGCGCCGGAACTCATGCGACTGCTGTCTGCCCATCGTCCCCGACGTGCAGTGCGTCAAAATCATCAATGCCGGCAAGCGAATCGAGCTTTGGAACTGTGGCCAGGAAAACACTGGCTACGTGAGCGAGGAAATTGTCGAGTTCCTTAGGAACTTTAGAATCGAAGAGGACGCAGTCAACTCTAGCGAGCTCACACAACAAATTGTCCTGATTAACAAACAAACTCTACCCCAGAAACAAGCTCCTATTGACCAAATCTCGTTCCTTAATCCTTTTGAGGACCAAAGGACTTGGGACAGTCTGGCTTCGGCTGCAGTCGCGCGCTTCCAAGAAGATATCTCAATTGAAGCGTGATATTTCAAAACTTATTTTATAACTATTCCATGATGATTATGATGATTAGACGATAGAAATCGTTCTACATATTTTTTTATTTACTTATTTATTCCTTCTTTTATTTATTGAATCAAAACACAAGTATTTCACTTAGCTTTCTCTCGCAAAACTATCCAGAACAAGATCTGTTTACAGTATCGTGGCTTTATGTCTAGTCAGCCGTGTGTTCCATCCCAAACATCTAGAACGGATCGCAATGTCAACTTCCAAACTGAGACTGCTGCAATCAAACGGTTAGACCTTGAACTGGTTCGCGTAGATATTTTCAGATTAGACAAAGTATAGTTTCAGATACATCATAATACGTGAATCAACTGATAAATGCTTCATTGACATTGTCCACAGTCCTTGATCACTGGCAATACAATCTGATTGCTTTCAGATCATAGTTTCTCCAAACCAGATACTTTTTTGGACTTCTAGATCTCACAATTCCAAGCATCGATCCCTTCACATAAATCAACAGATTTCCAGACTTAACCCACCGTTTCCAATCACATTCGCTGCCTCTGATCTCTCCTCTCCTTCAGCAGCCATTTCTGGCACCCACCGGCACTTTTCACGCTGAACCGACGTAGCCAACCTCTTTGGCACCCGCTGATTCAACCGGCTCCGGACCCGGCATCGCCCGAACCCGCCTTTGACCCACACGAAAAGACTCAACTTCGATGCAAACAACCCAAACCCGTCATTTCCACTGCCACCACCACCTGTACTTTTGAGTCATCGACTGCCATCCGAAACCCGGATCGTGACCTTTATGAATTGCCCGTTGATTACCGCCGGTTCAACTTGACCTTTAGCACCAGCGGGTCCCAGCCGTGCCAGTGTGTTATCGATGACACTTTTTTTTTTTGCAAACTTGCGCACTATTTTTTCTGAGCCATATAAAATCTAAACCTTCTGCCACTCAACTTTTTTCTCTCTCTTCCTTCATCTGGTCTCGTACCTCACCATCTCCTTTTGCTTCTTCTTCTTGTATTGCAAACTGTGCAAACAAACAATGGTTGATCATAGCATTCAGAATAACCGCTGGTTCACCAGCCCGGATAAAGCGCGCACTTCGCGCCAGAGTCCCGCACTGTTCCGCTCAGAGTCCGGCGTGTCTACTCCACTGGTCCTCCCTGACGTCTACACCACGCCTCCACACAAGTTCCCTGGTCTTGACATGGCACAATCCTCCACCGGTGTGATCTGGACCACCGAGCGTGCCGCTGAAAAGGGATTCACTTACGAAGACCCGACTTGGGCAAATTTGGGCCAAGGTGCGCCAGAAGTAGGCGAGATCGAAGGGTGCCCGCCGAAACCAGACACCATCAACGTCGATGTGCATACCCGTGAGTACGCACCCACCACCGGTGTCACTGAGCTCAGACAGGCCGTTGCCGATCTTTATAACGACAATTTCAGAAAGGACAAGGCAAGCAAGTACACTTACGAAAACGTCTGTATTGTCCCCGGTGGTAGAGCCGGCCTCATCAGAATTGCTTCAATTCTCAGCGACTGTTACCTGTCGTTCTTTTTCCCAGACTACACTGCTTACTCAGAAATGCTTTCTCTGTTCAAGAACTTTGCTCCGATCCCAGTTCCTTTAGACGACAGTGACCACTACCAAGTTCATTTGGATATCATTGAGCGCGAATTGCACCGTGGTGTCACTGCAATGCTCACTTCGAATCCCAGAAACCCTACTGGTCAGAGTTTAAGAGGCGCTGATTTGAAGCGTCTTCAGGATATGTGCAGAGAGCGCTGTCTTCTTATTATGGACGAGTTCTACAGTAGATACAACTATTCCGATGGCTGCGATGGATCCAGTGTCAGTTCTGCTGCCAATGTCCACGATGTCAATGCCGATCCAGTGCTTATTCTCGACGGTCTCACCAAGGCCTTCCGTCTCCCCGGTTGGCGTATCTGCTGGATCTTGGGACCCAAGGAATACATCAACGCCCTTGGTTCTGCAGGATCTTACCTTGATGGTGGTTCCAACGTCCCATTCCAAAGAGCCGCAATTCCCTTGCTGGAACCTGCCCGTGTCAAGATTGAAATGGCTGCTTTGCAGCGTCATTTTATGGCCAAGCGTGACTACTGTATCTCGCGTCTCGAGCCTCTCGGAATTCACTTCAAACTTATTCCCGACTCGACGTTCTATCTCTGGTGTGATCTGTCTGGGCTCCCAGGGAAGATCAAGACTGCTTTGGGTTTCTTCCAAGAGTGTCTTAAAGAAAAGGTCATTGTTGTTCCTGGTATCTTTTTCGATTTGAATCCCTTGGCCCGTAGAGAACTTCATGACAGTCCTATGTACCATTTCGTGAGACTGTCGTATGGCCCTGACATGGAGAATCTGAAGAAGGGTCTTGACGGTATCCAACGTGTTATCGAGCGCTACAGAGTTGCTTATCAAGCATCGCAATCGATCCTGCCCCAGCGCTAAGACTCGTAGTTCTTTGCTAATCATTTGTTAACTTATTTTTTTGCTTAATCAATACATAGTGCATGTAAATAATGAAATGGATTTTGTTTAATTCTCGTTACGGCACAAACGACTTGATCGAGTTTGCACAGAAACTTGGCTCTATACCCCACAATCGATCTAGCATGTGCTGGGCAAGGGCTTCCCGTCTCGCTATTTAATCCTATAATCCTACACTGTTGGCTTCTTTAACCTTTCTCCATCTCTTTCCTTCATTAAACAAATATACACATAATGTCTCCTAAGTATTCTCGTTTCAATAATCATCCTGTAGGGAAAAAGGTCCAAAGCATCTACGAAAACCGGCTTCGTTTGTTTGTCGCAGATGGCGAGTACAAAGCAATCAATCTGCCCAATTTCTATGACCACGATGTCAAGAGCGGCGAAGAATATGTCAAGCTCGAGGTCTACTCTGTTCCTGACTTGAAGCGGCCATTGTTCAAGGACGCAATGAAGCATGCGAAATGGCGTCCCGCTGAGAAGGGCGAGTCTTTTGGGCCCTCGTGGAGCACTCACTGGTTCAGAATCAATGTCAAACTCCCAGCGGACTGGAAAGCGCAAGCAAAAGACACAGCTGTTTTCAGATGGGATTGCGGTAACGAAGGTCTCGTTTTCACAGAAGATGGTGAGGTGTTAGTCGGGCTCAGTGGAGAAGAGCGTCGCGAGTGGGATATTCCTGCTGCTTGGCATGACGGTAAATGGCATCAATTCTACATTGAAACCAGTTGTAACGGTATGTTTGGTAATGCCGATCCCAACAACAACATTCAACCGCCAGACGAAAACAGATACTTTGACCTCGTTTCTGCAGATTTGGTTTGGCCTAACCTGGATGCCCGCGCTTTGCACATGGACTTCTGGGTGATTGGCGATGCTGCTCGTGAGTTCCCCGAGAACTCATGGCAAAAGCACAAGGCCCGTGAGGTCGCAAACAGAATCATGGACGTTTTTGACCCTGCAAATGCACAAGAGACAATTCTCAAGGGACGCGAAATTGCAAAAGAGTTCCTTGGTGAGTTGATTGACTCTCACAAAGTCTATGAGTCCAAGCAACCGGCTTTTGTTGAGGGTCTGGGTAACTGTCACATTGATACTGCTTGGCTGTGGCCCTATGCTGAGACAAGAAGAAAGATCGGTAGATCTTGGGCCACTCAATTAGACTTGATCAAAAAGTATCCCGAGTACAAGTTTGTTGCGTCTCAAGCTCAACAATTCAAATGGCTGTACGAAGACTATCCTGATGTGTTTGAAAGTGTCAAGGAAGAAATCAAAAAGGGCTCTTTTATTCCCATTGGTGGTTCCTGGGTCGAAAACGATACCAACATGCCTACGGGTGAAGCTATTGTTCGTCAATTCTTGTCAGGCCAGCGATTTTTCTTGGCTCATTTTGGCCAACGATCAAGAACCTTCTGGCTTCCTGATACTTTTGGCTACAGTGCGCAAATCCCTCAATTGTGTCAAGGTGCTGGAATGGACAGATTTTTGACACAAAAGCTGTCTTGGAATAACATCAACAACTTCCCCAACACCACGTTCAACTGGGTTGCGCTTGATGGCTCTCAGGTTTTATGCCATATGCCTCCGGATGATACCTACACCGCGTTGGCTAACCTTGGAGACGTTTCGCGGTCGTTGAGACAGCATAAGAATTTGGACACTACGCAAAGCGGCATGTTGCTATTTGGTCATGGTGACGGCGGCGGTGGGCCCACACCAGGAATGCTTGAAAAGCTGCGTCGTTGTAGAGGTTTGTCCGACACAGTTGGCGAGCTTCCTCGTGTCCACTTGGGCAAGACTGTAGATGAATTCTACGACAATATTGAGGCCAAAACCGATGGCGGAAAGAAGCTTGTCAGCTGGAATGGTGAGCTTTATTTTGAGTTCCATCGCGGCACTTACACTTCACAAAGTGAAACCAAAAAGGGCAACAGACAGTCAGAGATCCTCCTCCACGATATTGAGTTTATTGCGACATTGGCCTCCATCAACAACTCAGACTACAAGTATCCTAAGAAAGAGATTGACGAGCTGTGGGAAGACGTTTGTTTGAACCAGTTCCACGATGTTCTTCCTGGATCTTCTATTGGTATGGTGTACGACGACGCTTTGGCAATTTACCAGTCGGTTTTCAAGCGGTCCGAAAAGCTTGCACAGGACGCGTTGGCCGCTCTGAATATCTCCACCTATGAAAAGAACCCCGAAGGATCGTTGGTTGCTATCAACACTATGCCATGGGGCCGTACTGAGGTCATTGAGAGCCCAGGTGTTAACTCTGAGATGGCTTTGTGTCAAGCCGACGATAACTTGGTTCTGGTTACTACTGATGGCTCTGGTCTCGCCCAGCCCGCTGCTGAGTCTATGGCCAACGACGTCTACAAAGTGACTGTCAGGGAGGTCAAGAAGGGTGTGATTGAGATGGAAAACGGCAGATACAAAGCTGTTATCACTGGTGCTCATTTGACTTCCTTGTACGACTTGAAGCACGAGCGCGAGGTTCTTTCCGGACCCGGAAACAGACTGGTTCTGTTTGATGACCAACCTTTGAACTGGCAGGCTTGGGACACTGAATTGTACTCTTTGGGCACAGGAAGAGAGGTTGCTGCTGATGTTGAGCAGATCATTCTTAAGAACGGACCTCTTCGTGGTGAGATTGAAGTGACTCAAAAGATCAGCGAGAAGAGTTCTATCACTACTAGAATCTCTTTGGATGCCTATGTCGAGAGAGGACCAGGATCTACAGCTGTAGATGCTAGCTTCATTACATTCTCCTGCGATATTGAGTGGCATGAATCTTGCAAATTCCTGAAGGTCGAGTTCCCAGTCGACATTCATTCGGATGTTGGTTCGTACGAGACGCAGTTTGGCATTGTCAAGCGGCCCACGCACTACAACACTTCTTGGGATGTGGCCAAGTTTGAAGTGTGTGCACACAAATGGGGCGATCTGAGTGAGTACACATACGGTGTCTCGCTGATCAACGACTGCAAGTACGGATACTCGATTCACGGCAACGTGATGCGGTTGTCGCTACTGCGCTCTCCCAAGGCACCAGACGCAAACGCCGACATGGGCCATCACACGTTCCGCTACGCTTTGTACCCGCACCACGGTCCTGTCTCTGAAAAGACTGTCCGCGCAGCTTACAACTTCAACCACCCTTTGAACGCGTTCTACGTGCCCCGTACACACCTGGAATCC
Source organism: Saccharomycotina sp. CBS 16003 (assembly GCA_022457085.1). NCBI lineage: Eukaryota > Fungi > Ascomycota > Saccharomycotina sp. CBS 16003. The sequence continues at coordinate 81,008 of JAJNCF010000024.1, forward strand.
GCCGAGAAGGTGCTTCATACGTTTGAGCTCGAGGGCGAGCCCGGTCTGGTACTGAGTAACATCAAGCGTTACGAAGACGACGCCGACGTGTCGGTTGGCTTGCTGCCTGTGAAGCACGAGGGCCAGTCTGTGATCATCAGAGTTTACGAGAGTTTGGGCGGCAGATCGCGAGGGTTCCTGACTAGCAAGAGACCAATTGGTAAGGTGTTTAGAACCAATTTGCTGGAGGATGAGATTGAAGAATTGGAGGTTGAGAAGGGAGATGGGGTATGGAAGGTTCCTATTGAGGTCCGGGCCTTTGGTGTTGAGACCTATCGGTTGGAAGTACATAGTCTCTGTATTATTAAGTACTCATAGCCAATCTACGAAATAGTTTATCAACGGTTCAATAGGATTAGATCAAAATAAACAACACAAATCTCTCTAATCTTCCTCTGCACAAGACAATATTTAGGAAAAAAATTACGAATGGAAATGATAGGCGAAAAAAAAAAAACAGATAAAAAACTTGGAAATCATTCTTTTTTTGTTACATACAAAAACCTTCAATCCCACACATACACACACACATCAAAAACTTTTTCTTTTCATTATAATCCTCTTTTTTTATGCTAGAAACAAACAAGAATTAATAAAAGATTTAAGCGGTGGAAGAAGCTCTGAGAGAAGAGGCTCTTCTCTTCTTGATCTCAGCCTTCTCGGCCTTCTTCTCAGCAAGACGTTGAGCCAAAAGTTGGGCGTACTCAGCAGCAGCGTCCTTTTGGGCTTGGGCGTTTCTGACCTTGAGAGCCTTTTGGTGTCTCTTTCTTTGCAAAGTTTGGGGAGTAACAAGACGTTGGATCTTGGGGGCCTTGGAGTAGGTCTTGTCACCCTTGACGACCTCACGTCTGATAACAAACTTGCGGACATCGTCCTCCTTGGTAAGGTTGAAGAACTTTCTGATGTTGTTGGCACGCTTGGGACCAAGTCTCTTGGGAACAGAGGTGTCGGTCAAACCGGCAATGTCAGCATCACCTTGCTTGACAACGACAAGGGAAAGGACAGCGAGATCGTTACCAACGATGCAACCTCTGACAGACTTTCTCTTTCTCTCACCGGTACGACGGGGACGGTAACAAGAGTGACCCTTGGCAAGAAGGAGCTTGACACGAGTGGGGTGGAGGACACCTTGCTTCATGGGGAAACCTTGCTTGTCGTTACCACCGGTAATCTTGAAGATGTAACCCTTGAACTCGTCGCCGATGGAGTCACCCTCGACTTCTTGACCCATACGCTTCTCGTAGAAGACGCGGACCTTGTGTTCATCATCGATATCGATGAGCTTTTGGGTGCCGTTGGCGGGGTAGGCAATGTTGAGCTGTAATTTGAGTTAGTTATAATGTTTTTATCAATAAGGGGTTAAAACGGAGTATATTCATCGATCTTGGAGATTGTCAGGATTTGAGTAGTTTCGGAATATTGTTCAAACAGTGTTTACGATTTCGATTCACATCATGTACTGAGCTGTCGTGTTGATGAAAGAACTTGGGCAATAACATATCTTTGATTTTGTTCAGCGGTTCGGTTGATTTTAGACATAATCTTTCACTTGATTTTTCCAGCTACGCCAATTCAATTTGTCGGTTCTTTTAAGTTCGTGCAGTTTCAAAATGTCAACCGTGATCTACAGTCTTTGTGTTCCTGTCTACTGTTGTCGATTCCATTTTCGTCAAATCACTAATCCAGTCCGTATCCAAACTATTCAAATCTTCAAGTCGAGTGCTTCCGTAATCTCTGTATATCCTCTCCATAACCCATTCCATCCGGTGCGATCGATGAACAAAACCGTATTCCGTTGCGTGCTCCGTCCGTACGGGACATGCGAAAATTTTGGCGGGTTAACACATACCTTCATTTTTTCCTAGACGACTGTTGATGAGTTGAATGAGGCAATAGTCGGACGACGGGTAATAATTTTCACGAAGAATTTTTGCGCCTGCTAATTTCTGAGGGTCACCCCGAAATCTTTTTTTCCAAAGTCCACCTGGCTCGCAGCACGCATATCTCCGGCATTCCTGGAAATACGCAATAGAGACTAGTACAGTACTGCAATGCGTGACCAAATAATGCTGTTTTGGGAAGTTACATGTTAGGGCTGCAGCCCTAGATGAGCCCATAAAAGTACAAGCGACTTATGACCATAGACATACGACTTGAAACTCTAAGCGTTAGAAAGAGAACTCTTCCTCCTGTAAAATTTTTATTGAGACTGTTGATGTAGGAGTCGTTAATAGCAGTGGTAGATGTGAATGACAGTGAGCAGCTCAGGTCACAGAGGTGATATGGTGGTATCTCTTCTCGGTGTTAGTATTATTTACATCAAGACTTGCCGAATCAATCGAGTAGTTCATGATTGTTCTCTACGATACTGAACAGTTCAAGTCCATTTGAACCGGTGTATTTTAATCTTCCTAGAATTGTCATAAAAACCATCCAGTTTTCATCGAAAAAATGTTTTTGAATTTGACAATGAATGAAACTAACTCTTCAGAGGTCTCTGGTTTTAAAGTCCTGTTCACCGTAACTTTCATTTCTTCATAGCGAGTGTCTTGTGCTGATTTGGACTTGAACTACTATGGCCGAGAGGTCCAAGTGATATGTCTGAGGTCCAGTTTCTGCTACGAGGACCAAATACCATGGCTCTTCGTTGTCTAACTCGCCTAGGCCGTATGTCAACACTCAAACCACACATCCTGTAGCTCTTTAGTGCAGTAGAATTTGGTGAAAATGCGTAGTATTTGATCTTTGACCAGGCCAAACCGTCCATTGCCAAACCCCAGATCCTGTTCATCGTCATTCCGTCTATAAATAACAAGGTTCGCACCACCTGCAATTCTTCCAACTATAATCGTAACTTAATCACCGAGCAAATCTGTACTCTCCTATAATATCCACCTGCATCGGCACTGTCTTTATTTCTCCACACAAGAAAAAAACGCATTTGTACCGATTCTGCACCGATGTTCTCATCCTCCATCGCCGGCCTCGACCTAATTCAAGACCCCTTTCCAACCCCCTATTACTATCTAAATAATTGTCCAGTGATACTCCCGTACTGTTTCCTGTTGTATTCAAAATACGTATACATAATGTCTCTTTTATATTTCATAACTGTCGTTCCAATTCGTTCTTATTTCTAGCTCAAATTCGTTTGTGTAACCCTACATGATCAAGCTTTTGGCGCTTTGCAAACGGCTGCTGTTTGTCATCTCCGCCTGCTCCTGCTCCCGCCGATGTCGACGATGATGAGGCACCTCCATTGCTGCTGGGATTGCTCGTGACGTTGCTGTTGCCAAAATGCCCACTGCCCTGAGTGTACCCACTGGCCAGACTCGATCCTCCATTGCCGCTGCCTGACGTGCTGCTACTACCGAACCCTAGTCCAGATTGACTTTGCGACACAACTACAGGCGTGCTGAACTGCAGTGGCGATGGCAGTATATCGCCTCGTGCCATACCAGTGTTTGGACCGTTCCACTCCACTACTCCACCGTAAAAGTTCGATGGCGATGGCAGCAGCTCATTGACATACCGGCTGGGCAGCGCGCTCAGCGGCGTGGACTCCGGCAAGTACAGCGTAGGACGGGTCAGGATCGGGTTGGCGTGATTCAGCGAGCTGTTGGGTATGCTGCTGAGCGAAGACAAAGTCGGGTTCAGCGAGGAAGAGTTCGTCGTTTGCGGGTGGAAAGGATTTCCTGGGCCCTGATTACTGGTCGAGTACGTCGATGGAGACGGCGGCGGTAGCACGATGCTGCCATTTATCGATGCAGACAAAGGTCCAGACGATTTCTGATGAAACCCTCCCAAAGGTCCCATAGCCCCTGGCAGTGGATTGTTTGCACCTTGCTGATTGGGGGCAGGACCGTTTCCTGGAGGAATCTCGACTTTCAGTTTGGGCCGCTGTGAAATCGATGGGTATGAGTTGATGGGCGGGATGTTGTATGTATTAGAAGAGTTGGTCGTGGGCTTGTTGATCGTTGAAATAGAGCCGGAAGTGGCTGTGTAATTAGTGTTGTGCGATGGGGTTGACGTGGTAGACGAGGTGCTGGACGTGTTGGGAGGCGTGATTATGTGGGGCGCATTATGATGATGGTGATGATTCTGAAGATGTGTGTTTTGATTCGGATTCAGGTGGTGAGTGCTGGAGGTTGATGCTGTCGCTGTGCTCGAAGCATAATTGTAGCCTGCACCCGTAGAGTGTTTTGGATTCGCCGAATCTACCGACTGCGAGCCCTCGCGCTTTATTGATACCGAGTTGGCAGCGCTGTTGTTTGTGCTATTGCCGCTGGTGTTGCCATCGCTAGATTTAGAGCCGGCGGCCTTGGTTGTCGAGGCAGTAGGAGTATTTGCGGCAGACGCGATAGAATTCGAGCCTGCTTTAGTAGTGGCGGCGGCGGTCGACGAAGGTTTTGACGACGCATTATTCGGGAATGAAGCAGACGTGGCCGATGGAGTCGAGCGGTTGCTTGCCGAGTTATGAGTGGCGGCAGCAGGTGCCGGCGTGACCGACGCGTTTGTGTCCTTGAGATCGTCCTGATCCTCGTCGTTGTCGTTGTAGTAGTCCAAATTAGTTTTGATTTCGTAGAGTTGGCTGTTGTCCTTGTTAAAAAACGGCAGGAACTTTTCGCGCATCTGCTCGTCATCCATCTCCTGGTCCGTTCCGTTGTTGCTGTTTGGATTCGACGTGAACTTGTACAGTTTGTTGTTGCTGCCGACAATAAGTACGGCAATATCGGCGGAGCACAGAATGGACAGCTCGTGGGCCTTTTTGAACAGCCCCGATTTGCGCTTGAGGAACGTCACAGACCGGTTACGCTCGTTGGTCAACGGCTGGATTTCAATCTTTCTTCGCCCCATTTCTAATACGGTTTTATGGGAATTAGGTGATAATGATAATTAAAATGAAAACAGGTACTAAAAGTGTTATGCAAGTGTGTTTACGATGATGAATCGAATAATGTGTGTTGTATGTGTACTTTAAACTCCAGCTGATATAATGGCTATTACGGTGATGGCGGTGGTCATAGGTGGACGCGCACTAAAAACACAAATGTAGGAGTTGTCGATCTGGAACGGGATGGTGATTAGAATATCAGAAGCAGACGGGAAAAAAGAGAAGGAGAGAAAAGCGTCTTCTCGAAATGTTTTTTTTTATTTTTAGAAAGGGGAATTTCCTGCTGCTGCTAACCCCCCAAAAATGCCTTTCCAGTATTATAATCGTGCTTATGTCATGTGCTGCGCTTCGACTTGCCGAATGGCGGAGACAAAACCCGTCAATTGACCGTCGCAAACGGGTCCTGAAGAATGGAAGCGATTGATCAACGCGATGGGTCAGGCATCTGAGTCCAGAAAACACTGCCAAACTGGACGATTTTGTTGAACCAACTGTTGTGCATGAGACCGGCTATTAAATCATTCTCTGGACTGCTACTTGAGCTTCTACTCGCTCTCTGAGATCTCCGTGCTCAAATGCACCATTCGCACTACCAATATTAAGCGAAAACCTTCATCTAATCTAAATAATAATCAGATACTGCCGCCCAGTGACTTGCAGTTGATAATCTCTATCCAATCGACCGGATCTTGTCTTGGACATTTGCATGCTCCTGTTTAATGCACTTTGGCGTATACAAAAATCAAATTAATCAACTACATCAAATAATCAAATACATAACATTATTACATACTCTCGCCAATCACGTTTTCATTCGGTACCAGATTCTTATGATCCTTAGGATTGGCAGCGGCTTCATACATGGCAATCACCGGAGCCTTGCTCAGCTCCCGGAACTCTCCACGCAATCCGATATACAGCACTTTTGTCACTTCTTCATCCTCATCTTGAGCCTCAGGAATATATATGCACAGACTCGTCAAGTTCGAGAACTTGGCTCGGCTCACCGCATACTCCACAATCCCTTCCGCGTCCAGATCGGCCTGCTGTCCTGAAGCAGGTCCCTGTGAAGATGCGGCGACAGAGGGGTCGGCACCGACTCCAGAAGGGTGATTCAACACGGCAACTGGCTCCAGTTCACTGGCCATGCTGAAATCCAAATCGTCGCGGTTTTTGAATAGTTTAATCGTTTTTGGTGCGTTCCCGTCAGGTGTAGTGCGGATCAGAATCGAGTGCAGCTTGACAAGCCCAGTGAACCTGAAATAAAACCGTTAGCACACACTACCAACTACAATCACACAGCAGCACACTTACGGAACATAGATCAACAGCTCGGGATCAACATCGCTTTCCAAAATCTGTCTGCATTAGCAACTGTGCCCTCTCATCAACATCATAGCCGAATCCACTCACCTTGCTTGTATCCAATCGGTCTTCCCAGCTCTTGAATACCCCACGCCCCGCATCTCTTTCGCTCTCATTCAGCGTCCGGATCTGATCGTGATGGATCCGACCATACAGCGATTGCGAAGCGTACGTGTCAGGAGGAGGGATATGGTCGTCATCGCCGTGATCATGACCATGCGAATGTGAATGCGAGTTACAGCTCATCCTGGGATTATCTCTTGAAATTGCGGTGATGAGTATGTAGTTCCAAGGTCTGTTCAACTGAGAGAAGGTACACAGATATAATGAAGAGGTTAGGTTAGTGCTTTGGGACGTTGGGCAAGGGCTAGCATGTGTTCCTGTCTGTGCGTCTTATCGATACTCGGATGGATTCGTAGCTAACAAGCTCGATACTTCTTTGCTTGAACCTCGATAGTTCAGAGAAGCATCTGGCTGTATTCTTCATGAGATCAGATAAATCAGTCTACAGCGTTTGTTATAATTTCCGCTATAAAACCATTGATCCGCCTTTTCAACATTGTCTCACACCTACATCCAACCGCTCAGGCTCTGTTTCAGAACGTAATTCTTCATTGATGCAGTTTTAATATAATATTCTGTTTGATTTGGATATTGCCATGCTATTGAGCGTAGAGAAGTGTTTCTTTAACTTCAAACTATCACAAATCCAAATAAGGAAATTGTGCTTGAGCCAATAGCAGCAAGCTTCAGTGACACTCCTCACTTTAGAATTCACTCGTTGTACACTCCCACCAGTAACAAAAACTAAACCCTTTGGTTAAGATACTGTTTACGATGCTATCTACACAACAACATACTTGTACAATATCACAAAACTTAGTACAGATCTACTGCTACTTCAATTGGAATAATTCAACTCTTCTACTTTCTGTTTCAAACAATCATCTAGCTACACCGGTATTTGCTGCTACAATAATATACACCACCATTAAATTTTTTGACAATCGTAATCATACACATCTATCATCATGGCAGTCCCAGCACTTATAGCTGGCACAGCCGCAGTCACAGCGCTTTCTCTTGTCTCCGCCGCTACAGGCAAAATAGTCTCTTCGCATTATCATAAAAAGGCTGATGTGGCAGGGGCCGGATTCTGTCAAGGACTCAACGAAACGCGCTCAAGAATGATGTACATCCAGCGCGACCCTATTTCGCCTCGAGACGTGGTCAACGTGCTTGACGAAAACAGAAACAGACTGTACTCTTTTGAGCGCGTCAAAACAAAAACGCCAAAGAAAACAAGAAGGTGGAAGTTGGTGACTGCTATACACCGTTCAGTAGTTGGCGAGGTTGGGATAGCCATTTGGAAAAGTTGGGTTGAAATTCCGGGCAAGCCTGAGATCGGGTTTAGACTTGTCAAGAAACAACGCAGGTATGCAAGCAAGTACATGTTTTTCCGGTACAGGCAGGGGGAGACGGCTCGGTTCCGATGGTCACGTACAAACATGTCGTTAGACAGAGTCACTGCTCTTGCATCAGACCCAGGACTCGAAAGCAAACAGCGTGTGGCATGTGTACGCAAACTCCAGACGCCTAGAAGGAAGGAACTGATTTCGCGTAAAGGTAAGTCTAGCGAGAGTTTTGACTATGAAATGATGTATGATGATATGTACTTGGATCGCGAACTGCTTATCTCTACTGCATTTGTCGCAATGATGACTCAATGGCGCAGATCAAAAATGAGTAAGCCAACAATTGTCTCTGGTGCAGGAGGAAGAAAGAACAAGATCAAGTTCATCAAATACAAAGGATCCAAGAAGATTGACCGCGCAGTCAGCACCAGCGTGGCGGCTACTGAGTCTCAAGTAGTCAGCAAGATGAGAAGGCTCAAGATCATCAAGGCTACGATTAGCGGACTACTGGGTAAACGCCCTGTTGGCCCCTCTCATAACGCTTATCTTCAAGAAAGTCTCGCGCTATCTGGGTTTCAAAGAGAGATTGCACCAACACCACCGCAAACATCCATTCAAGAACGCGCTGCTGTAGAAGGTGACGAAAGCGATGAATATGTAGACTACAACGAAAATGGAACAGTCAGAACACATCGTGGATACAGATCCATACCCAGACAAATTGATTCAGTGAGAATTCGATCTGAGTGTGACGGACGTCGACGAAGACGACGTTATAGCAATGAAGATGACAATCTTCATCGTACACGTTCCCTAAATTCATATTATCGTCAGCCAGCTGACAGCTTTTATACATGAACAAAAAAACAATGCATTAGATAATAGCATAACATTATGATCTCAAATTCAATATATCCACAAAAAAGATTACATGTTTTTTTAATTTGACAAATGCCTTGTGAATCACTCCCCATCCGTATTAGCAAACACTTCGTCTTCCTCGCTAGACTCGCTTCCACCCACAGTATAGCTATCGTCTTCTTCTGCAATCCCAACAATTCCCCATTTCACATGCGTGACTTCTTCTAGACGCTCAAGAATACGATGCATCGGTGTATACAGACCGAACTCCCGTCTACCACCGTCGAACGAATGAAGCATACCGACAACACCTAGTCCTGTTTTAGGAGGATCTGTGGAGGTCGACGATGGCGATGTCGAGGGGTCTCGATGCAGAATCCAGGCACCTGAATCACCGCTCGATGCAAAAGCCGGCGCGTCGGAAGACACAACAAACTCAGAGGTCTTGATCCGGCCGTCTGACCAGAAAACGATCTTGGGCCCACTCAGACGTCCACGAGTATACTTTGTGGTGCTTCCGTATTTGAACACTTCGAGTCCTGGCTGTGGTTTGCGAATCAGTCGGCGCACATGTAGGTTCCCAAACATGAGGGCCGGATCATACTTTGAAAACGAGATGTCATCTCCTAGGAAGTTACGGCATGTGAGTTCGGGTGCGCACTTGATGATTGCAATATCTGAAAGATACTTGTTTACGACGGTCCGCTCTCCCCATGCCACAGATCCAATGGTCGAGCGTTGAGGAGTTGGCAGGGCATGCACCGCTGCGTCGTAAGCCCCGTACTCGCCCGAGTCGCTCGGGAACCGGTCACGCAGCTTAACCAGAGCGCGCTGGTAGATGTCTGTCAAGAATACCGACGGTACTGCCACTGGAGTGCCTGTCCTCGCACTGTGGTCAATACAGACGTGTGCACAAGTCACGGCAAACGTCGATTGAGCAAATCCGCCATACTGCGCGTCTTGTGCGTCAACCATGGGGAAAACGTAGCCGCCCAGTGTCCCGCTTGATTTTGGAGAGTCTGAGCATGATAGTGAAAGTGAGATTGGAGGCGCAGAGAAGTCTCGCGGCACACGAAATGGCGGTTCCATGGTAGTTGTGTGTGGTACTGGTGACGATTGCTGTTGATGAAATGGGGCTGGTGCGGTTGCAGTCTGGGCTGCACAGCTAGTGATGTAGTTTTTCTGGCACAAGATATGGACGTCGGAACGGAATTCATACAACTCTGATAACTGTTGCATGTGTTGCGGTTGGGGATCTGGATATCCAAAAATAAGCGAAATGACAGCAAAAGACGGCGCAAAGCCCCTAAGAACCGGCGCGATAAATGAGCCTTCTTGGTCGAGAGTAGCATCTGAGGAGTGTTCTGCAGTGATATCAAGGACCTGTTCTACTTGTGCTAGAGCCGGTAGCGAGTTGCCAGCACCGATTGCAAAGTTGGTTGGGCGTGGTACCGGTGTTGGTTCTGATCCAAAAACTGGACTACTATGATGTTGATTGTGACTGTTTGGTTGATGATATGAAGAAAGCGGAATGAGTTTTAATGCGGTACCGAGTTGATAAAGTCTGTATAAAAGCGCGTTTCGCAGTCGCTGATGCTGGCTCTCTACTAGCAGGTTATCGACAAAGTGTAGAACGACACGAATGATGATCTGAACAGCAGGGTCAGCCGCGAGCGCCGAAGTCCGGTTAGTGCCTGCCTGGTTTGGCGGTTCGTATGATGCAACGGCATGAGATGCGAGCGTTATGCTTAAACTGGTCTGAATGTTTCCTGCTAGAACCACTACGCTCATAAGATGGTCGTTTGCGTGTTGAAACTGAATGTGCAAAGCTTCTGAAAGTCGTTTGAGCTCAGTTGCAAGAGAAGGGAACGCCGTACCAGCGGCAATTCCGTCCAAAGCACTGCCATTGAAACTGCCGGTACTGCTCACAAACGTGCTATTCAAGGACGGCCGCTGAGGTGGTGATGAGACCATATCTGGGACTCGGGGCATTTGATGGTTTCCGTTCAAGGTGCTGATTTTCGGGATAGTTTGCGGGTGCGACGGCGGCAAAATCATGGACTGCGAGGACGATGAAGCCCCGTTGCCAGTCGACGAAGTAGAGGCCTGGGTCATCGACGTCCTTGGCGAGCCAGTTGTCGATGCGCTTGAGTGCATGCTGGATTCTACGGGCTCGTATTCTTGGGCCTCGACAACGCGCATGAGTTTGGGTCCGCCAGGTGGTGCGCCACCACCGCTAGGACCCGACCCGAGCGACGATGGAGCGGTGATGGCGGAGCGCGCGGCAGACGACGGGCCACTGCTGAACAAACTTGTCTGAACGGAGCGCGCAGATTCGGTATCGGACTCGTCGGTGTCTGAGCCGCGCCGGGCGTTGCGGGAGTCGTGTGGCGAGTCGTGAGGGCCCTCAGAAGAGTTCGGCGGGATCATTTTGATCTGGTCGGCCTAAAAAATATAGGACAGGGCGTGGGTATGGTGTTGTAGTGGATAAAAGAGTGTATCTTGATCCAAAGCGAGGATTTTGTCCTAGTGGTGAGAATATGGTTCAAAAAGGAAGGAAGAAGAAGAAGGAGCAGAAGCAAGACTCTTGTTGTTACTTGTCTCGGCCGTAGCTCGCACGGCGCGTCTGTAGATTAGGCATGTACCGAACTGGTGATCTTCGGGTGCCGTTTAGCAACGCCAAGAACCCGCCAAACGGGACTCGGAACCGGTCGAAGGTATCCCCGGATCGCGCTGCTGCTTCCGGAAGCCTTTTGGACGCATGTTCTATGTCACCTACGATCTCGTCTGCCAAACTTCTTGAGCCAGTGCTGCCCTGGCTTTTGTCCCTGGGAAAGAAAGAGAGGGTCTTTGCCCAAGCAGGTTTCGCCAGGCCCACCGCCCATCCATTATGTTAAACAGAGGTGCAAGGCGTATGTCGGTTGTCACGCGATACATACCAAAACAATCTCGTATTCTTCATCTTCGCATGCTTGGCCATATTGTATTGTCTATGTGTATTGAGTGTGACTAGATTATATTACTTTTATAAATACTCTTACATGCCGTTCCAAGCCATGGAAGAACGGGGCCAGATACGCTTGTACAAAGCCATAGCAATGACTTCTTGAGCAGAAATCTTGCGGTCGAAGGTAGCCTTGAAGTAACCGTGAGTACCCAGGGCTTCTTTGATGAAACCAGACTTGCCGGTCTTGGTGAACAAAGGCACTGCCTTGTAATGGAGAATGTCCTCGCGGTTGAAAAACATGTACCGGATAGTGACCAGCTTCTTGTGAATCTTCAAAGGAGCACCAGTCAAGACAGCACGCTTGGCAAGAACACGCGAATGGTCAACATCAAGAACGGAACCAGTACCAACAAGATCCAGTTTCTCACCGTTTTGCTTAAAGTACACGACGGGCAAGTTACCGAATGACGCAGGGCCAATGAAAGAAGCCGTCGAGTTCTGGCCAGGATGCAGGAATCGTTCGTATTTGTAAACGTTGTTTGAAGAACGGCCAAACTGTGAGTAAATGGGGCGGATCAAGTATCTACGAGGTCCGCACTGTGCAATCAACGGCTCTTTGGCCGCGATCGACTCAGTGTACTCGGTGTTTTGGAAAATGCTAAAGTTGACCACGGCTTGCTTGTGCTCGTGTTCAAGCAGACCGTAAACAGTCAGTCCGGTTTGCGAACCAGAGTCGGCTCCAGGTCCACGCAGAGCTGCAACGATCATCTCGGGGGCTGCAATGTACAGCTTCACACGAGTACCGACCTCGACAACCGCATTCAGCACGATATCCTTCAACAGTCGGTTTCTAGTAGCGCGATAGTTCTGCACTCTCAGCAAGCGGTTCCACTCTTCGGGAGCACGGGGATCTTGCTCATCGACTTCCCAAGAGCAGCTGCTTAAGTTCTTCAAGCCACGGTATCGCTTCATGCGCTCCAAAGCCTTCTCGGTAGGAAGCAATTCAACTTCATCGGGGAACTCGCGGTCGTATCTGGCACGCTTGCGGTACTCCTCAAGTTGCTTTTGCTCCTCTTGTGCCGAAAGCTCTACAAACATCTCGCTCTGCATGTCGTCGCCGGCCTCGGTCATTGTATCGAACTCAGAGGCAGCCTTGTCTCCGTAGGTCTCCTCGCCGTTATTCTCAAGCATATCCTCTTCGTCGAATTCTTCTTCACTCAGCTCTTCGTCATCAATCAGCTCATCATCGATAAGCCATCTAGATTGATAAGCGGAGGTTCCGCGAGGCAACCGCCGAGTGTTGATCTCCAGGTCGTCATCGTATGCACCAGCATCACCGCCAAAGCGGTTACCATCCAAACGTTGAGATCCACCAAATCCATGGCCAGATCCTTCAGCGTCTTCCATCATGTCGTCTCCCAAAGGTAACAAATCGTCCAAAGTCTCTCTGTTTTCAGTGGGCAAAAACTCGTTGTTTTCTCCATCTACATCCATGGTGATATGCGACGAATTAGGAGTTTTCACAATTTTTGCAACTTGGAAATCGCCATATCCGGGAATATGGACCAGTCTGTCGGGGTTGAATCCCTTGCCTCGCACGTATCCTTCGACAACGGCGTAACCACGTTGCTCAGCTGTGTTGTCAGCCTCCCAGTACAGATTGTCGGCAAACAGGTAAGGTCTTTCGTCTCTCCACACTACACCCTTGGGGAACTTTTGACAGAGCAGACGAACGGCGTTGAGTGACTCAGAGTCTACTTGGGATGCGTAAATCTTGTCGGTAGCAGGGAAAAAGTGCGTGAAGTAACTGAACAGAGAACCACGGACATCGTTTTGAGCCTTGACACCGTCGATAGAGTGCAGATCCGAAATAACACCGACTGCGTTAGACACACCCTGAGACTCGATCGAACGAATACACAGCTCGCCAAACTCGTCGACTTCTTCGGTAGCAGACATTAAGAAAACCACAAAGTCAGCGGCTTTGGCGACATCGAGAATTCCAATAAAGTTACGGGGCGGTACGACGTAAGTGAGCTTCTGCTTGAACTTAGGAGAGAATATAGTGGTGACACCGGGGTTTTTGATTTCGCAACTCGATTCGTCGATATCCAAAGCTCTGTTGAATGAGGCAATTACTGCGGATGGATCGATACTGGGCGACATGGGGATCACGGCCACAAGCTTGGGAACACCGTTGACACCAGTGTACATCTTTTTGTTGACGGCGACCTCAATTACACGGTTGGTTCGCAGCTGACTGGCGGTATTTTTCTTGTCTTTCTTAGATGCTACATAGACCTTTCCTCCGCTAGCGTCCTTCTCGACCTTACCTATAACTGTGTTAATTTCTATCGTTATCTCATAATGGGAGAATAGGGGTCCAACATACCCTTGATCTGGGTCTTCAAGGCACCTTTGGTGGCATGTTTACTCTTGAAACTCTTGTGCGACTTTTTCAAAGTCGATCGGTGCTGGTGAGATCCGGCCATCTTTTATTCCTGTTTGATTAGGGATCTTCTGTTTTAAGGAGAAAAAAACTGGTTCACGACAAAAAATCAAGTCCTATAGAAGAAAAAAAAGACCGTTTGCATTAGTATGCTGAAATTTTTATTTTTAGTGTGGAATGGGGAGAAAAAAAGTCCCAACCAGTTAGGTAATGCTGAGTAATGATGAGATAAGTGAACTAGGCGACGATATTGCGACTGAAGAAAAGGCGAGAGAGAATTATAACTATGTCGATGTGTGTAGTTTAAATTTGATAAAACAAGTATATCTTGAAAGTTTTTAGTTTAGTTGGACGTGTTGCTGGTGCCAACTATGTTCAGTTGTAGTTACCAACTGTACTTTGGTGAGGTGCGATGACATGGCCGAATTGGGAAATGATACAAATCCAGATTTCATCAACCAAAATGTAGACGCTTTTTATCTCGATGTCTCGGAATAATGTTGGTCGGATGATCTGTTTATTGTTTGATAAACTAGTATCTATTTGGAAAAAAACCCATGATTGAAAAAATACAGCAGGAGATATGTGGCTTGCTAATTTGTTACATGATATTTGACAAAGTAACTCATTATGTAGAGCGTTGCTTCTAATAACTTCAACATATCTTGGCCGCTTCTATGGTGGTTGCTTGCACCAACAGATATTTTCGTTTATATTTTCATTGATTCACGATCACCTATCGAAGCTATTCAATGTAATGACTGAAAAGTTGCGGTGAAAGATTAAAAAACTCACGTACCAGTTTTTTTTGAGTTTTCATCAAATACCATTGATAAATGATTGTAGCTTTAGTAAAGAATCGATTTTTTAAAACGCTCATTAAAACAATGTGTTTATTGTCTCTATGTCTTGTGTTTGTACTTAAAACACTTGATGATAATTTGTTTATTGTCTTTTTCTCAAATCATATACAGCTTTATTCAGCTGATCGTCGACGGCTAGCTGAAACTGCAATTCCAAGAAGAATGAATAGGATAAGAAATATCTATAATCTTTTTTGTTTGAGCAATTCAGTTTAGATCTCAAAGAGCAGAGTAAAAATCTATGAGAATAGTCATTTTCAGTGTCAGTTATGAGATGTAATCTGGAGATTAACAACTATCGGTCTTACAGTACCATGGGCATCTTAGAATCATTCCAGAAATCTCATGGAACCCCAGAGTTCTGTATTTCGTAGTCAAGTCATCAAACAAGAGACACAACTTATTGATAACAAAGTTCTTTTGTTTCTGGCCTGAATATTTTTAGAAATATATTAAGCACCGAATTTCATAAATATGCAATTCAATTATAGGCTTAGACAAAATAATACTTTTGCGGCTTGCGAGAAATATGCACAAATCTGACGAAGTTGAATATGTCATTTTCGAAACCAAAACCAACAATCATAAATTGCAAGTTACCAAAGATATCCTGTAAAATAGAGCACTCTTGCTCACAAAACCGTATTTGCGAGATGGTTGACGTACCTCAAAACACAGATAAAGTTTATATACAAGTGGGCAGTCCAATAGATCAAGGCTTAGCTACAGAATCGACGTCGACTTGTACAAATGCTTTTGTTAATGAAACGTTAAGAATTGATCTAGGAAGGGGTGGCCAGATTACGAATGACGCTTTTGCAAAAGAAATCGACGATTTGAATAAATTCGAACACACTTTGGCTACTATCATGCAAACCCTGAAATACAACGAGGACGACTATGTATGAATGTCGATTGAAACGTGATGTCAGGGTCCATTTCCGGACTCCATGAGAGCTGGTACTGATGACTCTGACTGATCTTACCGTCTGTAATCACGAGATGAAGTTGAACTAATTGCTTAGGCTTAAAATAGTTTTAAGCAACTCCTTGTTTCCTACTTAGGCTTTGGACCTCGTCTCCCATCAAACAACCATCTTCATTTTGAATCCGCCCAACCCGGCACAGCCTCTGACAATTTCTTAAGTATAGTTGCATGTAGTTTGAATTCAGTCGGATGCCCATATTTCAAACAAATGATTGCCCATAATCTATACCGTAGAATGTATGCTTGGTATTCACTGTAAAGCAGACCACGAGATGCACGTGATATGCTCTATGTGCTACTGTACTCCGAGGTTCTGTATTTAGACGCATCCACAAGCCGAGCACAAACCTTCCACACAAAATCTGTGTTACGATTTGACTTTACCAAGACTAGCACACAATAAAAGGCTATTTCCTAGTTTGAATACTACAGGTTCAAGTGAGATACGAGAGCTGTCAAAGCTTTCAAAGCTGTTGAGGCCAGTACTACTAGTTAGGGACTGTGTAATTAGGTTTGATGAGAAAGCCAGGCATATCGTTTCGGATCCGCATTGTGTTGGCTGAGTTCAAATGAGGCTTCACTACTTGCCGACTCCATCAAAGCAATGTCTGTAACAAGTACAAAGATAATCTTATATAACTTTTGATACCATAAAAAGAATGAGAAAAGAAATATGATTTTTGTGATCACAGACAGTTCAATATTCGGGAAAACATATTCTCCAAGACCCTAAAAAGGAGGGGGAACAAAAAATGATCTTTGCAATCACCAGCAGTTCAATACTTGAGAAAGCATATCAACCACCAGGCTTGACTCTATAAATACGTACGTGAATCTTCATTTATAATACTCAATCGTGTACTAATGCACAGTTTGCAAATACACGATATAATTCTACTACAATTTCACAATGAACCGCTTGACCAAAAGCCCGTCAGATTTTTGCATTTTTCTAATAGTCAATGGCATAATCTTGTTGTCCTTACTGATATCAATATGGCCTATCATCGACTTGATTCTTCACGAAAACATGATTCCGGATCAAATTTTGGAGTCGGACTACAGCAAATCTTCAGCTCTCCAGTACCCTCATATCATTCCCAAGATTATCCACCAAACATACAAAACCGAAGAAATTCCCGAAAAATGGCAACACACATATTCTCTCGTTCGCAGCAATAACCCAGACTACACACACATTCTTTGGACTGATGAAAGCGCCCGACAGTTTATAAACACATCTTATCCATGGTTTTTGCCCACCTACGACAGCTATCCATACCCAATCATGCGAGTCGACGTGTTCCGGTACTTTGTCCTCTATCACTACGGTGGAATATACATTGATTTAGACATTGGCTGTGACTTTCCGATCGACCCGCTTTTGACAGTTGGCGCAGCATGGCTTCGACAAACTGAACCATTCGGAGTTTCAAACGACGGCATGGCATCCATTCCGCAACACCCGTTTTTCCGCGATGTCATTCGTTCTCTAAAGGATTTCGACCGGCCCTGGATTTTTCCCTACCTTCGGGTCATGTACTCGACCGGACCTTTATTTCTCAGCATTATCAGACACAGGTACATAAAGTCATTCGGCTCTCGTGACGTCCCACCTGGTGCAGAAGTGCGTGTACTCGTACCTGTTGATCACAAGCTTCATACACGCTGGTTTTTCTTTGATGTCTATGGATCTTCCTGGCATCAGTGGGATTCCCACATGATCTTTTTGATACAAAACCATGCTTTTTTGGCGTTTATCATAGTATCGGCACTTGTAGTCACAATACTACATTTAGAATTCAAGGCTATTCCAGTTATAAGAACTGGATCAGCAAAACTTATAAAGAGAGGCAGAATGATACTGTACAAGTGGTAGTGTAGCACTTGAGATATCTAGACAAAACATGTAATGAGAAATGAATCACAACTGTATAGTTTTATAACAATGAAACATGAAAATAAAGATATAGGAAAAGCAAGTTGATCGAATGAGAATGACAATGGCCTCGTGTAGAAAAGCAGTAAACGAAGTAAACTGGGGTTGCCTATACATTTCATTTCACCATAGAAATTTGCCAGGCAAAAGACCTAATCAATTAGGCTCTATAATTTGGATTCATATACATGCATCTGAAGTTTTAACAATAAAACAATTGACTTTGGCTAGACGTTAGTGTGTGAACAGGTCGTATTCGATAATTGTATCACTTTGATTGGCTTAAAATGGGCGAGAGCTTTGATGTCAAACTTTATTTAGTAGGTAAAATGCAATACTGTCGAATACGGTACAGCAAGGTTCATGACGACATTCAAAAGTTGTACCCCTCAACTGATCGTTGACCTTTGTGTTATAACACATATGTGAAGAGTACCAAAAGCATAAACAGCCTATGGAGGTTGTCGAAAAGCTCAATATGAAGTGTTGCTTGTAGTTTAATCCATTAGTGAGTCCACCAGTGAAAAATATTTTTGAAAAAGGCCAATTTGATTGGATTAATCTCAGATAGACGGTATGAGCTTGCTATTTTCCGTTTGACTGCTAGTACCGATTCATTTAAGTGCATTCCAAACATAATGTTCATGCATTATTGATTTCTTTCAACCAAGAGATTATCAACTATTTGCTTTTTTGACAAAAACAAACTTCATGCCAAAAAGGAGAACAAATAGTTTAAAACAATAAGTTTTTTGTAATTGTCATCAACTAACGGAAAATATCTCGAACACAAAAAAACTGTTACATGATTACACAAAGCAGTTAATCTTTTGATATGAATAATTCTATCAAGGATTATCATTATTTGAAGCATTTTGACATACTAATCATAATATATCAAAAACACAGAAAACCCTTTGCGATAATGACATCCAAAACAACAGATTAATCAATTATAAGTCTTTGGATCTTTTTGATGACATTTAAAAAACTTATTGCTTTTGTAACTAAAACATTTCTGAACTCACTTGTAGTCAACTTTGAAATGAATCAAACGCAGTTTATTAGCACAGATATGTACATCTTACCCTGTAATTCACACAGAAATGGTCCAATATACTATGGAAAAACTTTAACAACAATTTGAATATTTATGCCACTGTTTTCAATTGCCTTTAGTGACAAATTCAGATACAAAAATTAAAAAAATGAATCGTTGAATATTCGAAAAAAATTTAATTTGTACGAGTTTTATCCAATACTAGCAGCTGTGGTGTAGCTACAAACAACACACCAAACATACCTAGCTAATAGAATTTTTGTATGCCTGTCATTACCTGAAAACTGTAGAGAACAATGAAAGCATTTGTGGTTTTATGTTGAAAGCGCGTTTAGACAATTATCCATAGTTTTATTAGTACTGCTGCCGATAATTTCTTCGGGTCCATTGTTTTTCCATTAAACTTCGAATCCATTAACTATAAGCAATTTTAAGTTATTGCATTTAACAAAAATGATGCTTTTTATATCATATGAAGTTAAAAACCGTGTATGGACAAGCTACCGAATGTTGAGTTTTGAGTTATGCTCTTATTCAAAATTGAGCGGCTATGCAAACAAGACATTGCGTCATTTTAGAAACTCAATAGAACTGCTATCATGACTCAAAATAGACCTGTTTTTGAATCAGATTATTGTATTGAAAACCACTATTGGCTTTGTAATATGTTGAATAGGTCAAACTAGCGCAAGTATCACTATGATAGATTCCAGCTACCTTTTAATCAAGTGGATGCTGTCTCGAAATACAATAAGCAGCAATAATAGACCAATCAAGGTTTATTCTAAAAACTAACCAAAAAAGCTTTTAAAAGCACAGAAAAAAAACATATAGCGACAAAATGAAGAGTTTTGGTGTCAATACCAGACTCAGTACTTGCTGGTTCAACATGTTAATAATCACTACAAGTCATTTGAAAATGCTTTACGAAGTTTGGTATGATAGCGTCAGTATGAAAGTCAAGAGCTTTACTCGAAAACTTTCCAATGATAGCTTAATACAAACCACAATGTACTGTTATAGGCAGCCCATATTTTGAGTCAAGAAATATGATTTCAGTTCTTCGCTGACAAAAAATTGCCTTATTGCTTTGCTTGAACTAACTTTGAGAAAATTTGATGAGATGTTGATAAAAATTTAGCTCAAATAAGTTTTGGTAGCAGGATTGAGTGTCATCGAGCTATCATTGCCAATAGATATGAGTTTTGCGGCTGATTGTCTAGTATCAAAATTTAAAGTCAAAACATTGCTTTAATTACTAGGATTTCTCTTTCACAAATTGCATCTAATGGCAGCAGCTCTTCATTAATCAAAAGTCGAAAAATGTACGAACTAATATGACTTTAGTGAATGTGAAAACATCTTTACATGTTTACAGTAAACAACATTGATTGACGGCTCATTCTAAAAACAATATGGCTCACAACGATTCATATCCCAAATCTAAGTATCATTTATCTCAGATTGTATGACATCGAATGAATTGTTGTTTATATTAGATTTTGATTGTGACTTGTTGTGACAACCATACATTGCCAGTTGATGAAAGTGTCAATTTATGGATTTGAGTAGCTAATTTCTACAGCCAGAATAATCTGGATAATGATTGTTAGATCAGTGTTTAACTGTATAGTTTGTACAATATGCAGCACGGGAATAGGAGCAACAAATGTAAATTTCAATCATATCTGCTGTTATTGATTACCATTTTGAAGTAATACAATGCTCAAGTGCTAGAGACGTGTTGATTAAAAACTGGAAGCGAAAACAGCATTTAACCTTAATTTCTAGTCTAAGTTGTGAACTCGGTAGTGTAGTGAAAATGTTCTCCAAGTCAAAGTCGTAGAATGATAAATTGTCAAAGCAAGTGAGGTTGAAGAAGTTATAATATAAATGGGCTATTAAGTGTCCAAATTAGATTTCAAATAAACCGCTTCAAAACGGAACACGACTGAGGTTTATTAATTAAAAACTCAATATTATGCGGTTCGCAAAAAATGGAGCATAACAATTATATTATTCGAAGCTTGGGATAGGAAACTATCGAATATTTTATACACAATATACAAGTCCAGCAACCATTCGCTCAATATCTTCATTAGAGAGCCGATCCAATTTTTCAATAGCAATAGGTGTTTCGTCCCTGCCATATGTGTTTTCAATTGCAGACACATTCAAAATACCGTTAGCGTCAACACTAAAAGTGATTTGAATTTGAGGAGTACGAGCAAGACCTGGAGGAATACCTGACAGCCTGAATTCACCCAAAAGATTGTTGTGACAGGTTTGAACTCTATCTCCTTCAAACACCTTAATAGTGAGCTCTGCTTGGTCATCAAAATCAGTAGTAATATATTCAACTCTTTCAACAGGTGTATCCGAGAATTTGTGAATCACAGAACTCATAACGCCACCATCAGTTCCAATACCAAGAGAGAAAGCTGCGATGTTGGGAACGGTAATATCAAGTGGAGCAGCACCAGAGAGAAGTGCTGCTTGCACAGCTGCGCCAAACACAGCAACATGGTTATTGTCACTGAATTTAACGGGCTTCTTACCATCAAAATAGTTGGAGACAGCTTTTTGAATCATAGGAATATTGGTAGCACCACCCATGAGAATAATTTTGTCTATAGATGTTTTTTCAGTCCAAAATGATCTGAGTGTCTTTTCTATATGGTCGTTGATGCTATTACAAAGGTTCTGAGCAAGTTCTTCAAATTTCGCGCCTGATAGGTGAGAGTGGAAGTCAACACCATCATAGAGGGAGTTGATATCAATATCAGCTTGATCTGCTGAAGAGAGTGTTTTCTTGAGGGTTTCGCAAGCTTCTTGAAGTCGCCATGTCGCAGCTTTATCAGACAATAGATCTTTGTTGTTTCGCGCTTCAAACTCCTCAACAAAATGATTGACGAGACATTGATCAAAATCTTTACCACCCAAGTGAGTGCTGCCGGCGACGCCTTTAATTTTGACCGCGTTGTGGATAATACTAAGAAGCGAGATGCTGAGTGAAGAACCTCCAATATCTAAAACCAAAATTCTAGTCTCATCTTCGTCACTTGAATCAATACAATAAGAACTAGCAGCCGCAACTGGCTCACTGATGATACGAAGAACATTGAGGCCAGCAATATGACTTGCATCCATAACGGCTTGACGTTGAGCATTATTAAAAATTGCAGGCACATTAATAACGACATCTATTACTCTTGCCGCCAGATCTGTTTCAGCATCCGCCTTTAATCTAGCTAAGATTATTGCCAAGATTTCTTCTGGATACAACAGCCTTTTCTTTTTCTTGAATTCAACCTGTATAAGCAGTTTATTATTCTCGTCAACTATTGTGAAAGGCAGATGCTCGATGCTATCTTGCACTTCCTGGTCTGAGTATTTTCTACCAATTAGCCTACTCACGTCAAAGATTGTGTTTGCCAAGTTACTTGCTGCTTGCAGCTTAGCGGCTTCGCCAACCAGGCACTCGATATTGGTGAAAGCAACGACGGAGGGTGTAGTCGTGCTGCCATACTGGTTAGGTATGAGGCTGAATTCGCCATCTGCGAAATGGGCTACACGAGAGTATGTCGAGCCAAGGTCAATTCCAATCGTTATAGACATTGTTGAATGAAGTAGAATGAAGCATAGAAAACTGATAAAAGAGATTGGGTTCTGCAATCTTGATATACTGCTGTCAATATCTTAAGGATAACTTGACATATTACATGATGCCTGACTCAGAAGAAAGATAATGTATTGCTTTACGTGTTTGGTCCCTCATTTGCTCTCGTTTCTGTAGTTCACCGTTGCTGCAAGTACGAATATGAAAGCAAATGATAGAGTCAATGGGCCAGCTTTGATTTTGGATTCTTGTTGTTTAAAGGACATGAATAAGCGCGCGCCGAGTTATAGCACTTGTCCACGGATCAAGCGTATTAAACCTGAAAGTATCTAGACAGCAAGGAAAACAATTGATGTGGATCGTAGCAGATCAACTTCCAATTTTGGGGGTTCTTTGCCCTGCATCTCACAATTGACAGACCCTTGCCCATCAAACATTATTTTGTGATCCTCAGCTATCGCATCATGATGGTTCAAGTATTTTTGTCAAAATGAATAGCCCGTAAACTACAAGTCAAGGATTTTCATCGATAAAGACTCTAATTGTGATAAAATTGAGCTGTATTAAGATTGATGCCAGTATGCTATTCAATAGAAAATGATCAAGATATTAGATCTTGCTTTCATTAAACCAAATAAGTACAGTGTAGGACACGTTGAGCGGATACTTTTTCTTTTCAAAAAGACATAACTCAAAACGTTGTTAGGAGGGAAAGAATTCTCTTAAAGAGCTTTACACTGTAATAAGTAGTGAAGACAATGTTTATTGTCATATTTAGGCCTTGAATCGACCATAGTTCAATTTCACAACTTCAATGATTCGATACAACTATGAACAGAAATTCAGTTCAATGTTATTAAATAATAAACACAAGGTAAGTTGGTAGCTTAACAAGCAATGCTGAAACCACTGTAGCCGAAATAACCAATGCTCTATGATATAACTTGCATTAGGAACTTTTTCACAGTATCGGCCAGGTTTGCAAGACTACGAGAATTGCTGATTTAATATAAAAATCAATCTGAATACTCAAGAAGTTTTCTCTAATTTGACTGTAAGAGTTTGAAAATCAGCATCAAATATGATTTGATCCATTGTTTTTCTATTTCTAAGCATCCCTAAATTTTCACCGCAAACAAACCCGTTTGTTTTCTATCGATAGCACAATTGGCAACAGTGCAACAATAATATCATCATTGCCGTAAAGTTACGCGTCTATACAATACAAGTCTTTGATTCTAATATTTGCGCTTAAAACTCTTTTAAATATTATACTTTCAGCTATGCTAAAGCATCTTGTCAAACTCGTTTCTGAAATAAAGTCTGCACCTGCTTCAACTTGATACATGGCTTCATCCAGTACCACGACCTCAACTATTCCAACACCCCTGGCACTCACTCCCACTTCCGCCAAACGCACACTTCTACCTGCCTCGTAACATCATCTATTTTCCTTTTCAAATTTCTCAGCGTTTGAGAGTATTCCGTCATAATTAGCTCCAATGAAAACCCAACATATTCTTAACAAAACCTTGCTTATGGTTTCACATCATTCCTAGGCACAAAGTTGAAACTGATTCATGTCCCAATTAGGCAAATCACAAAAACTGAACCTCAACTCATGGCAGCTGGCGGAGTCCCCGCCATTCTACAACTGGGGTGGTAAAACCAGTATATAACAAAATGAAAACGACGATGGAAAAGTCGACTTCATCCTTAATTTAATTAAACATCTTCATTAGATACCATTATACCCTTGGTTATACTGATTTCATAATATACGCATTGAGCAACGATGGACACCATCAAGAACTTGAAGAGTTTTACCAACCGGTTATCTACCCACATCACAGCTGCAGTTTCAAAAATCACAGACGCACAACATACCTTTACCCCTAAACCACACTTCAACCCATTCACTGTCCAATCCAACGATGCTAGTGCTAAATCCGTTCCACGATCCCGAGTCAGCAGGCAGCACGGCCTACGCTCCATCGTCCTCGCCGACAAAATCAAAAACACAGCCGGCGAGCTCGTCGACCGAGCAATCCAGTACCGTAATCATCCCCACACTGATGTCCGAGCAAGCATAACCCCATACATCGGGATCCGTGCCAGACTGTCGCAAATCTGGATCAACTACTACACCATTTTCCTGATCCTGGTCATTATCAAACTGGTCATTTTCAGAATGTCGCTGCGCAACTCGCTAGAGACCGCTGAAAAGTATACCATGAGCTCTTGCAAATCCGCCGAGAATATCGGCAGCTCCGCCGCGTCTGTGCCGCACTACATGGCAATGGGTTCGAACACGCTGATTTCAAAGGGACTGGAGCAAACGCGACAGGGTCTTATTCAGTTGCTCATGCTGAGCTTGACGGTGCTGGAACAGATATTGATGATGGTGATTGAGATGATGGTAGGGACTTATGTGTGTTTGTTGACTGTGGCGGTTGATACCGCCGCGAATACTGCACTTAATGCAACGGAGTCTGTCATTTCGTTTGTAAACAATTCGCTCTCGCATGTGGTGGACGGGATTGAATCCGGAGTTGGGGCTTTGGAATCCGCTATCAATTCAGTAGGCAGCGCATTTAACTCAATAGCTAGCGCATTCTCAGACCATAGCGACAAGAGTTTGATAAGCAACGTGACACTGTCAGTCAACAACCTGCGCAATCTCAGTATTCCATCTTCGATCAACGACAAACTAGAATCTCTGCGTGGTCAGATCATAGATTACGATGATGTCGTTAATGCCACAGAAAAAGTCATCAATGTTCCATTCGGGATGCTCAGACAGCTCATGAATGAAACGCTGTTACAGAAAAAAGTCGCCTTCAACGTTAGCGCTATAGAGATTCCGGCCGCGCAACAGCTCTCGTTTTGCTCACAGGGCTCTGGAATTGCCGATTTCTATACGCAAATCCAGCAAGGAGTTGACACTTTATCCAAGATTTTCATCATTATTCTTGCGATCATTGCCGTTGGAGTCTGTATTCCGACTGCATATCATGAGTTCAAACAGTGGGATTGGCTGAAAGAGTGTGCTGAAGCTGCACATGAAGTCGATCAAGCGGTTCAGTACGAAAAGTCAGTTGAGTCGCCGCGTAATCCTACCACCAACACCAATATCGACTATATTGAGGTGATCCAAGCTGCCTCTCACAAATGGGTGACAAGAACCCAACGGTTTGTAGGCGCGCGATTCAGCGATTTGACTAAACGGACCCTGGCCAAATGGTGGGTCGAGTATGTACTGTATCCTCCAGCACTCATGGTGATGCTTCTTGGATTCGGCGGGCTGATGGTTGTAGCTGCACAGTTTCTTGTGTTCAACCAGGTCAAAGACTCGCTTCCGGCATTTGAGCAGGGTGTTAATGCTGCTACTGGCGCCACGCTTGTCGACGTTCAATCTGGGATTGCGCGATGGGCTAACACTACAAACATTCAGATCTATAACGCACAACAAGATATCAACGACGATATGTTGGGCTGGCTACACACAGCCACGGGTGCAATCAACGATACGTTGTCTACATTTTCAAACAAGATGGATGACGGACTACGCACAACGTTTGGCAATACTCCGTTTTACGACGGAGTCAGTGGAATCGTGTACTGTGTTTTAGGCCGTAAGATTGAGAGTGTCCAGAAAGGCGTGTCCTGGCTCTACTCCCACTCGAAGATCTCACTGCCCAACATCACTGCCGATACAGTGCTTCCAAGCGCGCTCTACGACGACCCTAACGATCTCGACGCTGTTACCACTAATAACGGTACTGGCCCAAGCCGAGTGCAGCACTTGACCGACTCCGCTGTTTCCATGATGGTCTCTGCCATGCGCAATCTAATTGAAGTTTATGACCGATCTTTGATGCTCGAGCTCAAGATCGCTGTAATCCTGTTTAGTGTTTGGCTGTTTGTCGCCATCACCGGGCTGCTGTACTGCGTTTACACCTACCGCCGGGTTTCAATCGCGCCTGTACCGGCACGTACAATTCCAAGTCCACGCCGCAAGCAAAGCACTGACAGTGACTCTTGGTATATCAGCAAAACAGATGCTTATCCTGCGGTTCCTGCTCCAGTTGTCTATCGTCGCCGAACACCTCCACCGCCTCCGTCATTTCAAGCGTCTGTTCAGCCGTTCAACGGGCCTTCATACGCAGCAGCAGCCGCCATCACTTCTCATAATTCACCACCACCACTTCAATCCGCTTCTGCTACTGTCATGAGCGTTGATAAGGAGTGGGACCGGTACAGATCCAACAACCAGTCCGGCCTTGAGTTCCGACCACCTTCTATTCTAGTCAGTTCTCGTCCTGCCACCACTATCGTCACAGACACATACCCTGATAGTCCTGTGTATCGTGAGGGCAGTCCCGGATACAAAGTCGAGCCGCTGCTTCCTTCGACGCCAGTTCGTCCGACATGCGCCAAACGCGCCGTGTTGTTGACTCCTCCAGAGCGCCAAAGCATGCATCCAACCAAAGGGTTTGTCCATTCCTAGTCGTACATAACTAGATATACTTTAATACTTGACACTTAATACCAAACATGCTCTAACCGTTTTCAGATTCTCCCAACGCTTTATTTCTTATTTTTAGCTTTACGCCTCTGAAATGCAAACTCGGAACAATCAGGGTAAATTACATAACGCTGACACATAGTGGCGCCATATTGACTCATCTCTTATATTTGGCGCGAGCTGATTGGCAGTGACTAAGCGGTAAATGGGCTTGCGACCGGCGGTGCACGAGATTCGGGTACAAAAAAAGTCAAATACCCGGGTGGTTCGGTACATGGTGCGGCTGGCAGACTGGCTGGCTGCAACTAGTGATGTTGAATTAGGCACGTGGAAAGTAAGAGGCTCGAGAGCGGTTTAAAGAACAGAGCCATGAAGAAGTTGAGAGCCAAAGCTGGACCTGTTGAGATGAGAGACCCGGGCGGGACTCGGGCTCTTTGCACGGCGTCGTTGTAGTTTGTGTGGGGGCAGCCAGGAAAAATTAATTTCTCCGGCTGCGAGAGAAAAAAGAGACACACAAAAGGGAGAAGTGCTGAATAACACGAAAAAAATGATAAATAATCCCAGCAGTGGCTCTTGTCTTCCCATATGCACTTCTTCTACAGAGACAACTCACCAGCCAGATACAGAACAAAATGCACAGTAATACAGATAAAGACAAGAAGGCCGAAGAGGAAGAAGAAGAAGCATCACTGTTTTTGAACAGCGAACCGTCGCCAGTCGAGTCCGAAGATCCCAAGGCTGAAGATCCAGTGGCCGCAATTGCAGCGGCAGCAGCAGCGATTCAGAACTCTGGCGATATCGTCGACATGCCAGAGATTGCAAAACATCTGGGCTCGCCGAATGAGACTACAGAAGAGCCCGAACAATCGACACAGCCTGAACACTCCGAACCGACACAACCACAGCCACAACAGCACGGCTCGCTGGAGTCCGATCCATGGCCTATCGACTACACCGCGTCTGAACAGGAGTACACAGAGCTGCCCGAGAGCCTGCGATCGCGAATAGACAGGAGCTCCGAGTATCCGCACGGGCTGGCCAAGATCGGGACGCTGCTGCCCTGCGCGTTCACGACACGCGAAAAGGCCATCAAGTATCTCACCTCGTTTGCAGAGACCGAAGGGTTCCGTGTCGAGTTCACAGAGGATCTGGACGAGATGACCATCGCGTCGTGTCATATGACAGACGACACAGCGGCAGCAACAGAAGACAACGACAATGAACCAGTTGTTCTCGGTACAAAACGGGCGCGGCCCGGATCGCGCTGCCCATTCCAAGCGCGAATTGTCAAAAACAGTCGAAGCAATAGTGGTACCACTCCTTCCGATAATACCGACAACAACAGCAATAGCAGCAGCAAACCTAGTGTCAAGAAAACCGGTCCTCCTACTGACGCGTATGCCGTGATTGTCGACTGCGGGGTGCACGACCACGGCCCGGACCCGGAACTCGCACCGTCGAAGCGCCGGCGGTACACGCATTTCCAGAAAACGCTACAAGTGGACCTGTCTATTCCGGCTAAACCAGCGAGTACCGGCGAGATCATGGACCAGCGATGGCGGCTTTCCGACGAGCACAAGCGGCGTGGCGAGCGGCTGGTCAAGGGTCTGGTGGGAGCACTGCGGTTCGACAATGCGCTGTTGGAGGAGAAGCTGGACGGACAGATGGGCGTGTCGCACTTGTTCTGGACCACGACGGAGTGCATGCAGATGCTGGAGAAGTTCCCGGAGGTGCTGTTCATCAACTTCATTTCGCCGTCGGAGCGCGGGATCACGGGCACGCTGGTGCACATCCAGGGCATCACCGGGCTCAACAGCATATTCGAGGTCGGGTACGGGCTGATCGGGACGCCGGGGCTCTCGGACTTTCGGTGGGTGCTGTTCCGGCTCCAGGACATTGCCGCGCGGCACATGGGCAAGGAGTACGCTCCGTCGGCCGTGATCACGTATCGCGAGACGATGCTGATGGCGGCTGTCGACAACGTGTTCCCAGAGACCAACCAGATCTGCGTGGGACAGGTGATGCGCGAGGTGTACAGTAAAAGCGCGGTGGCTTTCGGGATGGAGGATGCAGAAGAGCGTAAGCGGTTCTTGAAACGGTTCAAGCAGTTGATTGATTCGGAGACGCCAGAGATCTACGCGCATGTCGAGACAGACTTTAAGAAAATGTACGCCAACACTAAAGTACTTGAGCTGGTGCAGTACCAATGGCTCATCTACAAGACCAAGTTTGTGCGCGGATGGGTGGATCAGCACAAGCACTTTAACAACTACTCGATGGGCAAAGCAGAGCCAGTGCAAGCAGCAGTCGAGGAGATAGTTCAAAGCAGCGGCGGCGATCTGCTCCGGCTGCACTACCAGCTGTCGGCGATCCAGCGGCAGCAGCAGCACCGGTACCGCGCGGCTGTAGCCAACGAGAAGATCCGGTGCCGGGTCCGTTTCTACGTGCCGTTCTACGAAGCGGTGCGGTTCAGGGTCTCCGGGTACGCTTTGGAGATGATCCAGGAGCAGCGCGAGCGGTACCTGGAGCTTGAGTCGTCTGGCGAGACGCACCGGTGCACAGGCATCTTCACGGCGGTGACCGGGCTCCCGTGCAAACACACTCTGTCGCGCCCGGTGCAGATGTCGGACGTCAGCCGGCACTGGTGGCTTGACCAGCCGTCGCGCCGGTCCGAGCGGCAGCTGCTGGCCCACGCCCGGCTCTCGGAGCGCGACCGCCACGCGATGCAGCTCAACCAGAAGCTCGACCGCGCCATGGGACTCGTCAAAGAGCATTTCCTCAACTACTCCTCGCTGGACTCGCGCGAGTTCATGCTGGCCTCGATGCTTGCGTTTTTCGAAAAGTCAGGCATCTCAATGGACTCTGTCAACGTCAGTTCAAGTCCGCCTGCCGGTGTCAATATCGACGACGAAATGGGTCATGAAGACAGCGTGAAACCGTATGATCCTGATTTATTGCATGTTTCTCATACTCCGTTACCATCTTCGTCGTCATTGCCATCCTCTGCAATGGCCAGTTCGTCCTCAGCTGCACCAGCCGCTAATCCTTCCCGTCCCTTTTTCAACCCGTCTGCTCTGCCAGTGCTTCCACCGCCTACGATACGGTCTCACGTTGCTCCCAGTCCGCCGGCTGCCCCCGAGAATGGACGTAAATGCGGCAAGTGCAACCAAGTCGGACACAATTCGCGAACCTGTGGCCAAAGGTTATGGCTACAGAGGGTTTGATCAGGCACAATCAAGATGATTGGGAGATAGACAATAGCACTTGGTAAAAAGTACATAGAAAATAACATAATCTAATTCAATACGTGCATATTTCAAAGCTTCAACTGCTGTTGAGCAGTGTACACATTTCTTTACCAAATCCACGAGCTAGAACCGAGGCTGCCAGGTCTGAAACCTGTTTAGGCCCGTTTCTTCAAGAGAGAAGGCCAAACCATGGCAATTGCTGACGGCGTTGGCGCGACAACGGCTCTGATACACCTTGGTAGAGCAAGACTGGAGGCTAGGGCTGATGTGCGTATACCCACTGTGAGCAGGGATATGCAGGAAGCAGGGTAAGTTTAGAAAAAATGGGTAAAAAGCGAAAAGGCAGGGTAAAATAAAATAAAAGGTCAGGTGGACGTGAGTCGGTGGAGCTGGTTTGGGTGGACATGGGCCAAACGTGCTCTCATTCTGATAAACAAAGCTTGTGCGTATATTCAAGTCCGTAGGGTTTGTACCTCGACCAGTGGCCCATTTGTCCTCAGATTATGGCAAAACTCAACTAACGTGAGTATGCACATCTGAAAAGAGTAAACGCTATATTTTGACTTTAGCCTTTTTGGGCTGATCTACACTCTAGATCCGGAACATTATTCTTGATTAGATAAGTACGAGCTAGTACGTATCTCACTGGTGCATGTATGCAAAAGCATCATTACTTTTTCAATGTTGTTGTCTGCTTTTTTTGTAGGCACAAACGTTGTGTTGCATTACAAGGGTGAAGTTGTTGTGAAAAAAACTGTGTGGGAAGTAAAAGAAAAAAGCAACAAAAGGTGTGTTATTAATTACTTTTTGGATGTCGTTACTTTTACTTTGTTGTTGTTGCTTACACAACGTAGCAGTTGTCGTCCGTGACCCGGTGTGCTAAGCTTGACAACTTTATGTATGACAAACACTTTTCTCTTCTTCTTAAGAATCGTTTAATTCCCACAATAAAAATATTTTTTTTGTTCTTTCGGTTTCTTTCAAATACGTATCGACTACAAAACGACATCTTCAACTGCGGGTATAAAGAAATTGGCAGGTCCGGTGGAATTTTTTCTATTTTTTTCAAATACTATATTTTGTTTCCTCAAACTTCTATTCGAATCATCACTTATTTAGCGTCTTTTTGATCTTGTTCGACCTCTTTGATAACTGCTCGACTGCTTTTCCCGACATTTTCAATCTCCATTGCCATCTCTTAAACCAGCCATGTCGCTTAAACGATCGTTCACACAGAAGCTGCTCAAGCTCAAAAGCCCCGACGAAAAGTCTAGCACTACAAGCACGGCGCCTACTTCGCCGACAAAGTTCTCGCTGCGATCGCCAAAGATAGTCTCGCCCTCGCAAGATGACTACTTTTACTCGATATCTTTTGAAGACACAACCACTGCATCCACCCCTTTGACCAACATCAACAGCATTTCCAACAACATCTCCAACAACTACAATACCTCCAACCCCGCCACATCCAGCACCTCGACGGCCAACACGCCTTCGCTGGCTAGCACCGGGTTCCAGCAACATCCCTTCACTATCCCAAACCTACCTTGAGCAGAGCCCCGAGCTTTTCCTCACGGCAGCGCAGACTCGCCTCGGACTCCTATCGATGGCGACTACTTTAGTTTGCCTGTGATCCCCCAGTCCTCGCTGGCGATGGACATCGCGGCCAGCAACGCGTCCGGCCACAGACACATGCCGGCACACCAGCAGCACCGCAAGGTCCCGAGCCAGGCGTCGAGCAACTACGAACCCGGACTCGGTGCCTGAAGGTATTAGCAAGCGACAGGCCGAGGACGACGCCGTTTCCAGATGCGACGAGATCGCAATGGAAATCCTGGAAAAGGTGTCTGCCGAAGACTACCGCAACGATCTCGAGAACATCAGTCTCTGAACATCAATCACCAGTAAATATATATTAGTATGCTTGCTTCACGCGTGCGCTGTTGCTGTCCAATGCGTTGTCTTCCGCATTGACACTCTTTCTCGCGTGAATCAGTCCTCGTATACACCCTCATTCCCTTTCTACTACTACTCCTTTATTTATGACATGAAACGACACATCTCCTTTTATCACCTCCTATATGCGCACACATCCACTCTCCTTCGTGTATATATACGCGTGTGTATATACCAAATATAAAAAAAAACATATTTATAAAAGTATATCATTTGCGATTTGCCCTTTATGAATGAATAAATAAAGGTGTAGCGAAATGAATAATGCTTTGTTGCAACTGATAAGTCAATGTAGTCCGTCTCGCGATGGCAATATTGGACGGCGGATCGACACGATAAAATTATAAATAGAAATTTCAAGCTCTTGAAAAAGTTATTCCCATTTGTCGTTTATTATTAGGTAATGCTTATTTAATTATGCTATAATCTGTAATCAGTCTGCTTTGGGACATTTTGGACTTGAACGGCGAAAGGCGAAAGGCGAAAAAAAAAAAAAAATCGTTCTTATTCAAAGCACTTGAACAATTTGCTGACTGCAATCATAGAGCACTTTCGAGTCAGACAAGATGGTGAACTACAAAAATGCGTTAGTATTGGCGCCCATGGTGAGTATTCATACCGTAGAGCTGTGATACTAGACGAAAGATGCTAATGAGTCAACAGGTGCGGATCAGCGAGCTGCCAGTCAGATTGTTGGCGCTCAGATACGGAGCGGATCTGGTATGGGGTAGGTGATGGAATAGCTTTGTGAAAACAGGACAGAGAAACTGACATGACCAAACAGGACCAGAGATTGTCGACAAAAAGATTATAACTTGTAAACGGGTCTGGAATGGTAAGTACATCATCTAATCTTGATCTTTTTTGTGACATCTCTCTAACATGAAATCCAAACAGAAAAACTGAAAACCGTCGAGTTCCGCGAACCAAACGATAAGATCGTGTTCACAACCGCGCCCGATCTCGAAAAGACCCGCTTGGTGTTCCAGCTCGGCACCGCGTCGCCCGAACTCGCCGTGCAAGCCGCCAAAGTCGTTAGCGCGCGACGTGGCCGCGATCGACGTCAACTCCGGGTGCCCGAAACACTTCTCGATGCACGCCGGGATGGGCGCCGCTCTGCTCAAAACGCCCGACAAGCTGTGCGAGATCCTTTCCTCGCTCGTCGAGCAGGTAG
Source organism: Saccharomycotina sp. CBS 16003 (assembly GCA_022457085.1). NCBI lineage: Eukaryota > Fungi > Ascomycota > Saccharomycotina sp. CBS 16003. The sequence goes on from JAJNCF010000024.1 coordinate 114,353, forward strand.
GCAAGCCGTTCGGGATCCGATCAGCGTCAAGATCAGGCTGCTCGCCAACGAACAAGAAACATGCGGGCTCGTGCGCCGGCTGGTCGGGACAGGCATCTCGAACCTGACACTGCACTGCCGTACAACGCCAATGCGTCCGCGCGAGCCCGCGATCAGGAACGACGGACAGCTGCGCAGCGTCGCCCAGATCTGCAAAGAAGCTGGCGTGTCCTGCCTCGTCAACGGCGACGTCCCGGACCGCTCGGAGCTCGCAATGCTCTGCGAAAAGTACGGGCGTGGACGGCGCCATGATTGGCCGCGGCGCCGAAGCCAACCTCAGCTGTTTTGCCGGCGCGCCGCTCAAGCCATGGTACGAAATCGTGCACGAGTATTTCGAGATTTGCAAACAGTACGAGAACCACGTCGTCAATACAAAGTTCTGTCTGGGCAGAATGATCCCGGGCAAATCGCCAGTCTACGCATCGGTCGTGGGATCTAGGACTATGGAAGCTGTGGGCGAAGCGCTCAAAGCCGCTTACAGAGCTCGAAGACCAACGTCTAAACAACAAACAGGCATCACCTGACAAGAAAAACAAACATGACAAACGGCCTTCTTCGTCTGGTCCTGAAGGAACATCCAGAGGCCAAACGCGCTCATGTGGCTGTTTCAAATTAGATTCATTCCATTACACATTCATACACAAAATAATTAATATAAACTTGATACATAGAAAACATCAGTACCCATCGGCACCAGCCCTCTTTTCTCCACCAATCGCTGACCGCATGTATCACATTCGATTCGGGATCAATGTAGATACCGTTCATCGAGGACCCTGGTGCATGATACTCAACGTTGTGGCCTCTGCTTTGCAACTCCTCAGCTACAACCTCCGGCGTGCCTGGCTCGATAAACGCAGTGTGCGGAAGAAGCTGGTGATGGAACCGCGGGCGCGCAATGACATCAAGCAGTGGCAGGCCGTAGTCAAGCTTACGGACAATAGCTTGGAACACAGAGGTCAGAATTCGCGATCCACCAGCAGCACCAATCGCCATTTCGACACGCGGATTATCACCCTGTGTCACAATGATAGACGGGACACAAGACGGATAACGGACGTTTGTGTGGTGCTACCCAGTTGAAGATCGAGGGCTCCAGTTCAAACGCATTTTTGGTGCCTGGTGTCGAGAAATCGTCCATTTCATTATTCAAAATGATACCAGTGTCGCGGTCAACCACCAGCGATCCAAATAAGAGATTGACAGTGGTCGTCATTGACACCGCCATGCCTTGCTCGTCCACAACCGAAAAATGCGCGGTTCCGTGCGGGTCTACTGCTTCGTAGGCCGGATTGTACGCTTGCCAGGGGCGTGTTTGGTCGTCTGAAATGTTATGGCGCACAGTCTTGGCCCATTTTTGTGTCTGCAGATACTCCACGACAGCGGTGTTGTTGGTGTCTACGGGATCACCAAGCTGACTGCGGCCGGATCCCATCCACTTCATAACCTCAATCATGCGCTGCGTCGGGATACCAGTCATGTCGCCTGAGCCCTTAGAGTCAGTGTACTTGGCTGAGTCTGAGTATCCGTTAAGCACATTGAGCCCAAACAAACAGCATTGGGCCACTGGCAGGATTAGGCACGGTATACACGGTTCTGTTTCTAAAGTTTGTCGAGATGGCAGCAGAGAACTCAACATTGTTAGTTTTCAAAGTCCTCCAGCTCCAAAGTACCACCAGTGTTTTGAACAGTTTGTACGAGTTTCGGGGCAATTGGGCCTTCAGGATCGTAAAAACACTTTGTCACTGCCGTTTCTGGCAATAAGCTCGAGAGTATCGGCCATGTTGGGTCTGGACACCCACTCGCCAATTTGCTTGAATCTTGCGTGTCCTCGTCGTACAGCCAGTCAAAGTTGTCCTTGATAACGCCTGCAGATCCAGGCGGCGCCAGCTTGTCAGCAATTTGCAGATAGTGAATGGCATTTGCCAGCGTGCTCCTCGACTCTGAATCCTTCGCGGCTCAGCTTGATCACTGGGTCAATAAGATCTTCCCAAGGCAGTTTGCCGTACCGTCTCCATCCTTCGTACAGACCCTTGAGTTCTCCTGGAACTGCAAACAGCTAGTCCGCCAATCTTGGACTTCCAGAATCCGTCCTCTGTACATGTTTTTGTATGCGTGTTTGCCTGCCTTTTCGCGACAGTTGATGGTCAGCACCGAGTCGTCAACAAGTTCTTCATCTTCATCTTCGGTGGAATCAAGGGTTCGATTGAATCCTGGGGGAGGGCGCACAATGACGAACCCACCACCGCCGATTCCAGACGAGAAACTGTTGTCAGTGCCAATACAAAGCGCAGTGGTGACAGCGGCATCAGCGGCAGATCCACCTGCTTTGAGGATCTCAACCGCGAGAGTCGAGCACTGTTTGACATCACAAGCCCCTGCTCCATGATACGCACTGTTAAGTGGTCGCTGTCTTGTGAAGATTTCGATGATGAGAAGGTGTTGATGAACGGAATGGATAGATGCGATCTATCGAGAAATGCAATTGCAGGTGCTATGACCAAGCGCGGGGCGCACCGTTGGAGTAGTACAAATGTCCAGAAAGAACCAGAGCTACCAGCACCAGCAAGCCAGTCAGCTTGGATCGCCGACCCTGCTTGATCCCGGTGTTGTTTTGTATTAAAGGTGTATGTTTTTCCGGTCATGATCTATATTATAGTGTCTAGTAAATGAACGTGTATGGATGAAAGAAAAGTTGAATATAATGCCGAACCGAAGGATATATTATGTAATTCTGACAAGAGCAAGGGAAATTGTAAACAGTAAAAATAGCAAGGCTTTGGTTTTGGGCGCGATTAGCCATGGAAAAGATTCGATGAATCATTCTCCAACTTCACTGAATTCCAGTAAATGCGGCAATAGCACTTTATAATTGTTGCCGGTTTCAAAGAAGCCACAGCTGATTTAGATAAGTGTGGCGCTGTGGCGACTACAAAGAAATATGACGATGACGGCACCAACCGGTTAGCTGTGGCGCTTGTTAGATAGGTATTCCGACCAATCTGACAGCCAATCACAAAACAAAATGGGATGAGTGTGGTCGTTAAGCCATTTAGACGAGGCAGCTATCGGGGTGAGGCTCGGTTGTGGAATGATTGGAAGATGCCGAAGTTGAAGCTGGTTACTCAGGTGATGTTGGACGATGAAGCTGGTTGGTGATAACCCGGACCGAGTCTACAACTGGCGTACTGTTATTATTAGACAAGTATTTTGTTTGTAGTGGTCAAGTCAACATACCCCGTGAGCTTCTTTGAGAGTGGCTTTTGCCACCGAAACATGCAATAGCAAACACGCTTCCGATTGACCCCACTGAGCAATCGACCCCGTCCAGTCCCTCTCCAGCCCACCACAAAAAGCTCCATCAGCGCTTGCCGAATGTACACACATTGCATCTTTCATGTTCAGGTCCGGCTGCCAATCCATCATCCGGGTCCTGGCCAAACATCGCGTGTTTTTCATGTTATGCCGTGTGCTGCACAATGCTGTTTTTGATGCGATGTACGTGAGTGTGTATGTACTGAAAACAACGGGTACTGTTACGTTTGGCATTGGCGCAATTTCGTGGATGTGCCCTCCGTAAAAGCGCGGATAATACGTTAAAAGTCTGATTTATTTCTGTTTTGGATAGTAAGTTTCTCGATTCGAAAAACAATCAAAGTGTGTTTTCAGTAGTTTGTGCTGGAAGCTGTACAAATGACATCTCGCTTTTGTAACAGGCTGTACAAACTTATATTCTTGAGTTTGACTGCGCATCTCCAACTCTTGTTTATTGCTTACACTTGTTTTTTTTTCAATTTTGGCTCAAGGTTTCCCAGGACTCAGTGGATTATGATTTTTCGCCTATTCTCCAAAAAACGTTGTTGTTCATTGTCTTTCGCATGTTTTGTCCTTCTTCATAGGCTATAGAGGTGGAGAGAAACACAAACGCGTCGCTGTGGTTGTCGGTCGAGTGGGCAAACGGTTGTAAACACATACTGTGAAGCTTGTCAGTTTTAGGAAAGGTAATTGAACTTTTGTCGCGAGATTATGTAAAGCTGATCGTTAAGATGTTGTGGAGACACAATGGTTTCAACGTAAAGGGGAATGCGGATGACAGATGAGGTTATGATGGCTAAAGCAATTCAAGACTAGGAGGCCTGAAAGTATGCGCTCTTTGATGACAGCTTGGCTCGGCATTTTAAAGGACTATTTCGCAGTCAGACACACTCTACACCATCAACAAATGGCGTATCTGTATACCCACGACTAGATCGAGACAAAACACCATATCTAGAGTTTGCGCTATCGCTTAGGCGGCGATATCAGATGCGGAGAAACAGTGTATAGTGTGTTTAAAACAATGGTTTGTAGACTCGCTTTCCAGAAGCATTGTTTATCCGCAACCGGCCCTGCGTCGATTCAAAGAAATCTTGGATCAAGTGGTGATTGTAAATTTTTAGCCACTCGGTTTTGTATGTCTCGTCCCGGATGCTTCTGCGGACTCGCTTTCGAGAAAGAACGTTTTGTTTGAATCACTTGCAACAGAAACAACACACTCGGTTGACAAGTTGTTGCTTCGGAGAGAAATACACTCATCAACCTTTGTTTTTCATGTGAGAAAGATGGCTGTACCAAGCGGTATTGAGTTTGAAAGATACATTTACGTACAGTGAACTCAAATCTAGCTGTTTCAGGTCCTTGGTACGGCGAAGAAAGCTGGCGGTATCGGCAATCTGTACGTAGTTTGAGTTGACTCTTTACAAGGCCAAACTTACGAACGTACCTTTTTGACTGCAAAGCCTGCTCTTACGACTAGAGTCAAATCTCTCTTGTCTCTGTTTCTCGATTCAGCCTTTGAGATACGAGACTACATCAACGAAACTGCTCGACATTTCCTGGTGAACCAAAGTCAAGTCTACAATCGGTGCAATTAACACATTTGCAAAACCGTATGCAAAACCTCATCATGTATGCAATCGAGAAAACATGAGAGATTACTAGAATTGTTTCTTTTTTCTGATTCTGCAAATCATGTCTAAGACATGAGTCTCCTGCTTCTTCATCTGCCCCAGATTGTCTCTCAGCAATCCATGGTAATATAATAACTTGTAGTCTTTTATGTTTATGAATGTTTGTTTGTGAGTCTTGTTATAGTTAAATCCGCCGAACTTGTAGTTCAATATCGTCAATCATGTTATGGGCTTCGGTATCGTATTCAGCATGCCAACCAAAGCTTTCCTGACCTATCCGCTGATAACGTCCTTTATAACAGACTCTCAACCGTTTATGCTTTTGAGTCCAAGACGTTTTGACTGCTTTCTAGGAAGTCCGACGCATTCTGACACAACTCGTTCTTGCCATTGAAAAGTCGTCCAGATCCAAAAAAAAAGAAAAAGAAATGAGACTTAACAAATCACCAAAAAGCCATCATTGATAAGCTTGAGACTGCATACTGCGTAGCCATTTTCAAAGAGCAGTCATCATCGTCATGTACGCGCTGTTTGGTAGTCGTTCCTTGTGTATCGGTCTGTTTTCAAATTCCACTTTTTCTTCATGATACAGAACCATAGGTACACATTGTCTTTTCCAGTCATTGGCTGGTGCGATCAGCGATGCTAGAGCGGTTTGGTAGCACATTGGTGTCTCTCAAAGGTTTTAAAAGCGGCAGCTGCAGGAAAACGTACTTCT